>AWUE01020772.1:0-16067 GCA_001974825.2 Corchorus olitorius | reverse complement strand
ATGCCAAAAGGAAACTAAGTTTGGCATTGCGTTTGGAGATAAAAAAAAACTACTTTTGAACCCAAATGCAATACCAAATAAATCTGCTTTGTATCAAAAGTAAATTTTAAACGCAAAAGCCAAGCCAACCCGAGAAGTTAATCCTTAGGTGCTTTTGCGTTTTAAAAGTGTTTTTGGACATTAAATGACTAAAATCCCCTAGTTATTTTTTCTCTTTTCTTTTAAACTAGCATAGCCTTTTTAGACATATTTTATCCTTCAACCTCATTTTTTCACAGCAATACCAAACATTATTTACATTTTTCTACCGCAATTTAAAAAAAAGCACTTCTCAAAAGCACTTTTTCCAAACCAAGTTTTTTCAAATTGCAACCTCAATACCAACTAATAGGAGTAATCTTTCTTTATTTTCATGAAATCCCAAGTGTTAAATTAAAAAAAGAGATTTGTCTCTTGGTCTTTGGACAGCCTAGTTTTTATTACAACCTTGAATTATTAAGATTGTTAGAAAAAAAAATTAAAAAGAAGTGAACATGGAAGTGTATATGAGCTGGCTACATATAGAAGATGGATATGAAGAAATCCAACGGCCGAAGTCTCCTACTCCAACTGTGGCATTCATTTCAGCATTAATGACATGCACCAGCCCTCGTTTCAGCCATCTTAAATTCTGTTGATAGCTGCATTTTCATTTCTTCATTACAAATTGTTTTTAAAATAACATCATTATCTGTAATCTCTTCTGTATAAACTTACTGTATTTTTCTACTCTCTGTCTTTGGTTTTTTTTTATATATTCATTTCATTCATTCATCATTTTCAGGGTCTTTGAAGCTAAGCAGTATATATATAGAGAGAGTGGGTGTTAAGTGTTATAACACACAAAACAAGGCCAACCAGTAGCAGCCACATAGTGGGATTTTGCTTATTTGGAAGCAAAACAGTTTAGCATTTTGTGTTTTTGTTTTTGTTTTTGTTTTTTTTTTTAAGAGTTTTGTTTCTCTGCTGTGGCCTTTCAATGGCTGCTTTTGTTGGGGCAGTGAAGCTCTTTTTGTGTTTGGTTCTTTGCCTTCTCACTCTCTCTTCTCTTCAAGGTTAATTTCTTTTCTTCCTTGCCTTCTTTCTCTCTCTTTTTCTCTCTATTTTCCCATCTTTTTGCTATTACATTATTATATTGAGATATCTCAATTGCTTTTTGTTTTTCCTTATTAGTGTGTTTTTCAGTTGGTGAAAAATGAATCTGAAATTGATCTTGTTTACCTCTGTTTTCTCTGTTTTGAGTATATATATACTTGCCTTTGGTTGATCCCTTGTGTCTCAATCTTTTTTTCTCCTTTTACCCTTTTTTTGGATCATATTCCTTTTGTAAGATGGAGATTCATGTTTCATTCTTTTGATTCCTTTGCATTGTATCACATATTATATCTGTTATTAGGTATCACTTGTTGAAAAATTTGGGAAGAAATAAATGTCAATTAGGATCTTCTACTTCCTTTTAATTAATTAGGATAGTTTGATGTCTTGTCATTTTAAATTTTTGTTCCTATATAATTAAGGTTTTCTACTAATTGCTAAACCAACTTTTCCCATCAAATTTTGAAATTAAAGCAAAATTTATAGTCATTATACTTTGACTAACAATGGGTATTTTTTGTTTTTCCAATTAATGCAGCCGGTGCCAAAGATTTCTATGAATTTCGGTATCCATTCATCAAAAGGGCAAGTTCATTTTCATCATCAGCATCATTCTCATCATCAAATGCAGATGAGGTTTCATATGACTACATAATTGTGGGAGGTGGCACAGCTGGTTGCCCCTTGGCTGCCACACTCTCTCAAAACTTCACCGTTTTGCTGTTGGAGAGAGGTGGAGTTCCTTTCTCAAATGCCAATGTCTCCTTCCTTAGCAACTTCCACATTGCCTTGGCTGACACTTCACCAAGCTCTGCTTCCCAACCTTTTGTTTCCACTGATGGAGTCCTTAATGCTAGGGCTAGGGTTTTGGGTGGTGGGACTTGCATCAATGCTGGCTTTTACACTAGAGCCAACTCAGAGTATGTTCATTTCTATCTTTCACATTAGCCCTTCTTAATTATTTTTTGTCTTGCTAATTAAAACATTACTACTAATAATTCTCCCAACAACTTTTAATAGAATTGAGAAAATATAGTAATATGGCTGCCATTGTTGCTGCTGTTATTATAAGGAAAAAATTATGCTAAGAGAATTAGGTTGATGGTGACTTTCTATGGTTACACACACTAAATACATTGCATCATTTCCTGGTCCACAGTTTACCTCTTCTTTCATTTATTAATTAGTAATCCATATAGCTTTGACCTAAATTTAAACTTCAATTATGAACATCAAACTTTAAACTATTTCATTACAAGGGTAAACTAACTAATTGCCTAAAAGAAAGTGCAACAAAAGAATTAGAAAAAAAGAAGAAGAAAGGAGAAAAAGGAAAAACAACCAAAGTCCTTTTGAAAGTACCTGTAAATCTTCTAGATGCTGAAGAAAGAAAAAGACATTAATTAAGAGAATTAATTATTTAGTCCAACAATTAATATTACACTTTGTCAAAAAAAAGTACTACTATATATAGTTACAGGTGGGGGTTTTGGTTTGATTTGAAGGCTAAGAGGGTGATTTTCAAGTCCTAAGTCCCTAACAAGGAGTCAAGGCCTCAAGGGCCAAGATGTTCCTTTTATCAAGAACAATTTATTAGGGTTTTCTGAATCTTATAATTAAGGACATTGTACTGTATATCAGATAAACATTTATGATTCCATCTTCCATTTCAATGAAGTCCTCTTTCTTTCTTAAATGTAATTAGGTTTTCCTCTTTTTTTCTCTTTTTTTTTTTGGTTTTTTTGCTATATTAAATGCTTGGGTGTGAAGTTTGGTGGTCCTTTCCCTTAATTGGCCTTTGCTTGAGGGGTTGATTTGGTAAGGACTATTACAGATCCAAAGTTGAAAAATTATTAAACTTATAGGGAGTCAATTCATATTCTACCTACAACTTTTGGTCCACCTTAAGTTTAGAAATTAGGGTACCCTTTTTTCTGTAATTTCCTTTTTGCAATTTTTGTGGTTTTTGCTTCTTACCCATTTTTCTACCTAACTGGTTTTCATATTAAATTCAGCTATAATTTTTCTTTTTAACAATAAAGCATGAAAAAGATTAGTTCCATATAGAATCACAATAAATATGACAGCTTTGAATCAAATTCTTTTTTGTTATATAATTTGTGTTGGGAATTTGGGACCACACCTTTGTTGTTTTTCCTGAGTCTTTAAAACTGTGTAGTTAGATGACATGATCTGCTACTTTCTAACAACAACAACAACAACAACAATAACTAATCAAAGGTTTTTGATTGGTCACATGAAAGGGAAAAAAAATTTTACTTGTTGAAAAGCATTAATGTGTAAGCTTTTGTTTGGGTTGCAGTTTCATTCGGAGAGTTGGTTGGGATGCAAGGCTAGTGAATGAGTCATATCCATGGGTAGAGAAGCAAATTGTTCATCAGCCTAAGTTAGCACAATGGCAAAATGCCTTCAAAGACAGTCTTTTGGATGTTGGAATCTCACCTTATAATGGTTTCACCTATGATCATATCTATGGAACTAAAGTTGGAGGTACCATTTTTGACCGGTTCGGCCGGAGGCACACTGCAGCTGAACTACTTGCTTCTGCTAACCCCAAAACTCTTAGTGTCTTGGTCTATGCCACAGTCCAAAAAGTTTTGTTTGATAAAACAGGTAATAATATTGCCAATAGCTTGATTGAAATTGTATGATTTTTGTAATTAGGTTAGGTTTATAGGTGAAATAATTCAATTATATGTATGATCATACAGGGAAGAG
This sequence comes from Corchorus olitorius, assembly GCA_001974825.2. Lineage (NCBI taxonomy): Eukaryota > Viridiplantae > Streptophyta > Magnoliopsida > Malvales > Malvaceae > Corchorus > Corchorus olitorius. Next base: position 12,194 of record AWUE01020772.1, on the reverse strand, counting down.
ACCAAGGGCAATGGGAGTGATTTTCAAGGATGAAAATGGGAATCAACACCAAGCATTTCTTACAAACAATAAGAGGAGTGAAGTGATTTTGTCTTGTGGTGCAATTGCAACTCCTCAGTTACTAATGCTTAGTGGTGTTGGACCCAAAGCTGAACTTGACAAGTTGAACATTTCCAAGGTTCTGAGAAATGAATTTGTTGGCAAAGGCATGGCTGATAATCCCATGAACTCAGTTTTTGTCCCAACTAAGCAACCGGTGGAACAATCCCTTATTCAAACTGTGGGAATTACTAAGATGGGAGTTTACATTGAAGCCAGCAGTGGATTCGGACAGTCTCCTGATAGCATTCGTTGCCACCATGGAATTTCATCTGCAGAGGTAATAAGAACAACAATTGATTACTTGAATAACAAGCAAATGATTAATGCAAATATTATGAACTCTGTTTTTTCTAGTATGGCTTAAAGATGGTTTTTGTCTCTTGTGATATGAATTCCAGATTGGGCAACTGTCTACAATTCCACCAAAGCAAAGAACACCAGAAGCAATTCAAGCTTTCTTGAGAAGGAAGAAAGACCTACCCCATGAGGCATTCAATGGAGGTTTCATTTTAGAGAAGATTGCTAGGCCACTTGCAACAGGCCATCTCAGCCTGGTCAACACAAACATTGATGACAACCCTTCTGTCACCTTCAACTACTTTGGCCATCCGCACGATCTAAAACGCTGCGTTGATGGGATTCGCACGGTTGCCAAGGTTATACAATCCAACCCTTTCACAAACTTCACAAAATGTGACAAACCAACCATGGAGAAGCTTCTTAACATGAGTGTCAAGGCCAACATTAACTTCATCCCCAAGCATACTAATGACACTAAGTCCCTAGAGCAATTCTGCAGAGACACTGTGATCACAATTTGGCATTACCATGGCGGATGCCACGTTGGCAAGGTGGTGAACCCTGACCTTAGGGTTCTTGGAATCAACAGACTCCGAATCGTTGATGGATCCACGTTTAACGAGTCCCCGGGAACTAATCCTCAGGGAACTGTCTTGATGATGGGCAGGTAAAGCTTTGAATACACATTTATTTTGTAATACCCTACATACATATATCAGCATTAAGTACTATTCAAGAAAATGGTGGGGCACAAATTCAGTTTTTGGTCTAAAATCTGATTGATTTTGATGTGAATTGATGCAGGTACATGGGAATCAAGATTTTGAGAAGAAGACTTGGAAGAGCTGCTGGTGTTTAATTAAGACATGAACCAAAAAATGGTAGCAAATGAAGGGTAGTTGTTTGTTAGTAGTAGTAGGATATGGAATGTGATTTTGTTATTTTTAGCAAGAACGTAAGTATGTAGAAATTAGGCTTGCTATGGGAAATTAGTATTTCCATTTGATTTGTGCTGTTAGATTTATGTGAAGAACTTATCTTCACTGTTGATCCAATGGTTGGTTGGTGCCATAAGATTGATGAAAAAGACCCCCCAAGAAAAGGAATGCATGTAGGATATCAGGTTAAATTGTGTGTTGATTTTGATGTTTTTGGTATTAATATAATCAAAGATTTAGGTTCCAAACTCTCTGTTTTCTATTTACCATTTCCCCACATTTTGATGAACTAATCAAAATGTACCATAACTTCTTCAGTAATACATCTCATGTAACTTAAAGATTATCTCTGTTTTTTCCAATTTTCTTAGGAAAATAAGCTAGTTGCATAAGAAGAATAAAAGATGCACATTCATATTGAAAGCAACTTTTATACAGGAAAAAACACTACCAGTTGAGAAATATTAAAAGGATGGCTTTTGTCGCAGAAGTTGTTTTATTATACCTAAAAAACAAAGCAAATGGTTAATTTGCATAAAGTGGTATAACAAATTAGGTAAGCTCACGTGGCATTTAAATGCATGTTACTTGTTAGCTGAGAAAAAAGCACTATCAGTTTCGTATGGTGATGAATATGAATTTGTATTTTTGGTCTCCCAAACTGCAGTTTATTGGGTTTTTTTCATTATTAAAGGAAATTAACAAGAACAATTTTACTAATTTCTTGTATAAATTGGTGGTGGGAGCCTAGAGGATTACTAACATTTAATGACCTGCTTAAGTTTACTTCCATTGGCTGGCAGCGTGGCCTGCATCAGATGCCTGATTTGCCAATAGACATGAAACTGCAGTTTTAAAATGCCAGAATACCGAACATTTGTCTACTTCAAATTAACTTGGGTAAGTTTTCTTATGCTTAGTTGAATCAATCAGATAAATGGATGATGGGACTAATTATAGAAACAGATGCAGTCTCTCTGTTTATATGACAATTCTTTCATATCTTACAGAGTAATAACAACATTTTCTTCCATGGACAGCTTCACTAGACAATAGTTCTGTCAAATAATCATGTTGTTTGGTTCAGTTAAAAGGGAAATGAATCAAAAGGAAGCTAAAAGCTGAGCCTTGCTCCATTTAAATCCAGAATATATGAAAACATTATCAAAGGCATTCAATAGAGTCATGCCTTGAGCCTCTGAATTAATGTCATATTTTGATTCTTCATCATATGCCAATTATAGTTGGTAGTCCTATTTCCTAGCAGCATTAATGAAAACCGCTATTGGCATATTTCCATTACAAGAAACAAAAGAATATTTAAACTTTTTCATATGCTGCATGTGACAGCATTAAGAGCAAAGGTCTACATACAGTAAATTTAACAATTCTGGTTTAAGAAAGCCCTAATTTCTTATAACTTAAAAATGACAAGGGTTTTAACAAAATTTCAAGACCCTGGCCAAAACTTGATAGGAAATCCATGCTCACTTTTGCTACCTCTTGATAAACTTCTTAATCTATGCCAGAAATCACTTCTCCTTCCCGTTCGTAGAGGGCCGGAACATGAGTGCCTTCTGGACCAAGTTTCACGCTCCTCAAGTCCTATAGGGATGCTTAAAAGATCTGATACTGGCAATGCTACATTGCTGTCATGACCATAACCATAGTCATGTACCGGGCAATAAGTGTCTGAAGTTCCTACAAGCTCAGTTGAAAGACTATAAAACTTACTATCTACAATAGTAGGAAAGCTCTCCTGGATGCCAACACTTGATTCTATCTCCTTTTTCTCATCAAATTCATTACAAACTAGCTTTAGTGCTTGAACAACTTCACCCATGAAAGGACGATGAGAAACTTCAGGCTGCACACACATTGAAGCTATTGCCGCTACCTTTGCAATGCTGTCAAGTGAGGTATCAGATAAAATTGTTGGATCAACAACTGTTTCTAAACCTTCCTTGGCCGTGAGGAGTGGACGCGCCCATGCAACAAGATTTTCTTGACCCGGGGGCAGCGACAAGTCCACAGGCTTCCTTCCTGTTAAAAGCTCAAGTAACACCACACCATAACTATAAACATCACTTTTGACAAGAAGGTGACCTGTCATTGCATACTCCGGAGCCAAGTACCTGTAAAATGAGAAGTTTATTAGTAAAAAGTCTCAGAAATTACATAAAGTACTAGAAAAACTCTGTTCTTACCCAAATGTTCCCATTACATGTGTTGAGATGTATTTGTTCCCTTCTTCCAATGCTGTTCTAGCTAAACCAAAATCTGAAACTTTAGGAGTAAAATCATGTTCCAATAAAATGTTGCTGGACTTGAAATCGCGATGGATAACCCGGGGGCTAGAGTCTTCATGTAAATAGGCTAAGCCTCGAGCTGAACCAAGAGCAATCTTCATTCGCGCACCCCAATCAAGTGGAGCAGTTTCCTTGTCAACTCCTGAGACCATATAAATACACATACAGAGAATTAAACAATTTCTAAGCTGTAACATGTAGCAGTCTAACCATACCAGAAAAATTATGAAAACAAACTTTAGTTATGCTGAAGATATTATTTACCATGTAAATGGGATTCGAGACTTCCATTTGGAACAAGTTCATAGACAAGACAGCGTATAGTGTTCTCAGTGCAAATACCAATAAGTTTAACCAGATTTCTATGATGCAGGCGGCTAAGCATCTCTACTTCTGCTAAGAACTCTTGCCCTCCGCGTTGATCCTCCCTCTTCAGAACTTTCACCGCGACTGCAGCTCCATCATCTAACATACCTCTGTAAACAACACCAAAACCTCCTTCCCCAATCACCCGCGAAGCATCAAAGTTACTGGTAGCTTTTTCTATGTCATTTAAAGAGAAGTGCTTTGCCAACCCTGTATATGTCATCCCAGTAGAACTAATGGACATTGATCTAGCACTGGATGTGCTTCCTTGCATTGTAGCCTTAGCTCCCCCTGGTGAATATAAATTTCATGGTTTGTCAAAAAAAAAAAAGAATTTACTATATAGATATTAGTAACTAATGAGTGGATCACATATTTTGAACTGCCCTTGAAGAAATAGGTCAAGAATGGTAGTACCTGATGGTTTTTCTGAAGCTGGTGCTATAGTTTGTGGTTTCTGATCTGGTTTTTTGACACAATATCCATATTTCAAAAGAATAAGCCAAATGATCCCCAAACATACAATAAAGGCTGAAAAAGATGACAGAATAATCACAGCTATCATGCTTCGTTTAAGCCCTTCTCTGTTCTTCCTAGGCACATCAACTCCTAAAGGTTTTGCAGCTTGCCCATGATTGTTATGGCCAGAGAATGGCCCATCATCTACAGCAGAAACACCAGTACTTGCTCCAGGCGGGGAGGGTGGAAGACCTGAACAGCGAAAAGGCGAAGATATTAGGCTCCAAAAGTCTTCAAAAATCAGAAAATTGTATATATGTGCCATACAGATAGGAAAGGTTTAAAAAATCTTTAGGCAGGTAACTTGGAAAACACTCCTTCCTCTAAATTCAGAAGTATCCTATTCCTATTAACTAGCTGAAAACCAGGCAGCTTATGCATCTTTCAGCAGGTGCTTCAGTTAATTTGATATCTTACCTGGATAACGAACATATACCACATCATAGGGACCGAATAGTGAAGCTTTGATGAAGACCTGTCTGTTCCAAAATTCCTTATAAATTAATGATGCAGTTGTATACTCAAACTTTACTTCCCAGGGTATCAGATTGATGAGGACAGTACTTTTATCCAGCTCTTCACTAGCTGCATTTGCTCCCATTATCCGAACTTGGCTGCGGTTTAGTCTTACACTAGCAGCAATTTCTTGAGCCAGTTCTGAAACCAAAGGAAAAAATGTGTATATTGGGACACCAAGCTGGAGCTTAACTTGAATTGGCCAGACACAACCACAAGGTGATCCAGGAGGTGTATAGGTTAAGGGCTCCGTGCATGCCACTGACGTACAATCTACAGATAGTATCAAAAATTCAAGATGAGAAGATTATATTGATCTAGAGAATCTCAGAAATGATGCACAGAAATGCTTGTTAAAGAATATTAAGTGTATTAGTACCTTTATTAGGAGGTGGAGGCGGTAGTGCCATAACCATTGATGGTGCTGGAGGCTTTGCCTTTTCCATGGAAGAATCAATAGGAGAAATTGCAGGTTGAGGATTGGGAACTTGTGTACAAACATGATCATAGTAAAATACTTATTAATAACCATTGTAAAGCGAAATGAAATGTTAAGCAAATGAATAAAGTAATACGTCACATACTATGAAACTCACTTGATAGATAAGTAGGTGATGGTGCGGGTGCAGCTGCAGGTGCAACCCAGATTGGAGGAAAAAATCGCGAAGGGGAGACTGTTGGAGCTGTATTTTTAGAAGTATTTCATTAGTTTTACCAAAGGATAAACATAAACCAGTTCAAAAACAAACAGAACTCTAGATAATCTTAACTAAAGGGCTAGTCAGAGAAGAAAACTAAACCTTGCTCATTATAAGCGGGTGGATTACTCGAGTAGGAGGGTTCGGGAGCAGAGCTGGAGAACTTTTTCATTGCATGATGATGGTCACGATCAAATGAGGCTGAAGGTGAGGATGCAGGACCCTGCACCCAATTCTTTCCCGCGGCTCCAAAAGATGGCGTAGAAGGTGCAGCTGAAATACTTGAAGGCTTCAAGGCATGGTGAGGATGGAGGGCTGCAAAAGAGAAGAACTATCATTGATAGTTTTTGGTAGAAAAGACAATTCTATGACAGTTTTCATTTTCAAAAGGAAAAGTCCATTGTAAATTATCAACTCACCTTTAGTTGGAGTGTGATCCATGGAAGTTAAATGGTGAACTTGTTTGCTAGAAGGATTAGCAGCCAACTTTCCACTTCTTGTCCTGCCAGAGCTGGGAGGATATTTTGTCAGAGACAGGGCTGGTTCTGTAGAATCATTTTGAAACAGATTTAACCAACAATTAATTAAGGAGACTTAAATTATTAGACATGCTGAGGTAAGACAATCAACTAGAAAGTTTCATTCTTTTATTTTTTGAAGAAAGGTCACCAAAGTCTTGAACTGTAGGTATCAGTTAATGAAAAACAGGATTTGGTGGATTACATGTACTATGGAAAAGAAGGAAACATGGGATTTGAAATTTCATGAAGAAATCAAGCAATTGGGTATATGCAGAATTTGTCAAAGTCTTAAATTGTGAGGCTCACCTGGTTGCATCGTTGCAGTTGGAGTTTTTGTTGGCATTCCTCTTGGTGGCCATGAAACTGTTCCTGCAATAGAAGCAACAGAACATAAAAGGAGAGCAAATTAAGCAGCAATGTTACTCATTACTGTGGGTTAGAAACAAAACCATGGCAGATATGAACAACATTGTAAATTTAGATTCTTTAATGTATCTCAGTTTGATCAAAAATGAAACATTGTTTAACAAATTTGTATCTTTTTGAAAAATTGGACTCTCCAACTTGTAAATCTCAGAGAATATTATATACTTTAGTATGGCACTCATTGATGCAACAGATCATGATTGCTGTCAAGTCTTTAAATGATACAAATGGTTTCATTTTTCCTCAACATTTTCTTCAAAGAAAATGATGGAGTTAAATCCAACAACCATGTTGGTGAAAAACAATCTATTAGTTTCTGGATTCATCATTGACATTGAGCCATGGAACATTTAAACACTTAATCAGACAATAACATCCACTTATAACTTTGAACATTAGGTAACCGGGAAATCAGTTCTTAAAGAATTTCCTAGGAATTTGAAATCAGTATCACAACCGACAAACTCCTGCCTGGAAATGTGAAGACACAAAATTCATTTCATTCATATAAGCATTCTGGGTGATCATAAAGTACAGAGATTCTCATTTCACTTAAACTTGTATGCTTCTTGATCAAAGAAACTAGTTTGAACAACCCAGATCCTTAGAATTCATTTAAAGTTCAAATTTCATAAAAATCTAATTTGAGATTAACAAACAAATGCATGGGTCAAAACTAAACAAACGACATTACCTGATGAACCATCAACTGACATCATGGAACTGAATGTTACAAATATTTCCAGCAGCAGCAGCAGAGTGAATTGCAACAACCCCATTTTTTCAAACTTCTAAACGAAACTGGAATTCAATCTCCAATATATTTCATCTCTCTCAGAAGCCAACCATCAAAGCAAGAAAAAGATAACAGAAACAAAGCAGTGACAACTGAAACAACACCCTGAAGCAAAACCATGGATATATTATTATAGCTTAAAAGGAGCAAAGTGTACTAATCTTGTAGAGTACAAAAGAAGACCCACAAATGGTAAGGAGCCTGCTGGATTAGGTAGCAAAAAAAACCAGATGATCCTTCTATTTGAGACTAATAAACATTGAGATATGAAGAAATTTGATAACTCTATTAGAAAAACAGCTTTGTCATTAGTAAAAAGTAACTATAACTATCTAAAAGAGAGAAAAAAAAGAAGGAAAAAGAAACAAAAGATCAAAGTTTTACTGCAGCTAAGCTGATCAAAGCAAAAGGAAGAAAAGTAAAAAAAGCAGAATAAGAAGATACTTTTGAGTGAGAAAGGTTTGGTGCCAATGGTGGGGTTTGAGAGAGAAGGAGACAGAATTCTTGTTGGGGTATATATATATATTGGTTGAATTCAGTTCCTTTCTGATTAATCACTTTGAAATTTTTTAACATGAATTTGCTCATTTGCTTGACTTCTATAATTCTTAATTATTAGTTTTTTTGTATTAGATTGACATAGAGTCCACTATAACATTATGACATTTGTGATTAGAAGTTGGACTAACTTCCAATGATTTAACATATTTAATGCTTTTTTTTTCTTTTCTTATAAAAAGTGATTTAATATCACTGCTTTACATCAACTTCCTTTTCAGTTCTCACAATTTACACACCTGCTCTAAAATATAAGAATTTGGTGTGACCTTAATTGAAAACTGTCATTTCTTATTCTTCCTTTCATCTACTACCATCACCTTTCTTTTGACTTAAAAGCTTCCTATCTATACTATTTATTTATCTTTTTCAAGCATTAAAACTGAAATCCCAAAAGCTTTACTTGAATTGAAAAATACCCATTGATTTGGATGAAACTTTAGCTAAAAAAAATCTTATCATTTATATCTAATTCTATGGATTATAATCTCTAGATAAAAATGTCCATAAAAGAAAAAAAATTAAAGTTTTAATGAAAATGACAAGAATTTTCTAATTTCTACAGATTGAAGGGAAATCAAAGTTGTAGATTTTTGTCCCCACCAAGGGACAATCTAGGCAGAGTTAGGTAGTTAATTTGGAAGGCAATGTTGGACACCACCACCACCACTACCACCATTGTTTTTCTTTTCCTTTTTTTTATTTATACCTCAAACAATAATGGAAGACCCCGAATCCAAACTGATGAGCTTAAATGTGTCGGTGAAATGGTTAGTTTTTTAGCAATACTCTTTACTATTTATAATATATAAGCCATCTCAATTGGAAGTTGAGTTCTCAGTTCCCTTCTTTAGCCCCATCTTTATGTTTAAATCTACTCTTTTTATTGTATTTTATTGATTATTATTTATGGGTTGATTTCAGAGTTTAGGTCAAGTAGTAGTAAAGTTGCCAACTTCTTTTAAGACCCTTTTTTTGGTCATAAATATTTATTCATCTAATCTCTTGTTAAGGCTTTTGCTAAGATATTTGATTAAATATATATTGTGATTTAATTAATTAAACACTATAATGGGCATTAACCATTAAAAGTTTCATCTCCTTTGTCTTTGCTAATATAAAGTATATCTATATTAGCCAAATCTCTTAGTGTGATATGATGAGATGTCAACATTTTAGTCTTTAATTAGGCACCAAGCAAAAGGATATTAGCATTTTTTTGTCCATTGTTTACTTACCCTATACTATAATAAATTACTTAATTGTTAATGGAGGTCTTTTTTTTGGCCAAGTTAATGGAGGTCTTTATCATATATTGAATAAATCAAAACTTTCAAACAAATATACTTTCATTTATTAATTTCTCCATATTGGGTAATTTTTTATTCAAGGGAATATACATGAATTAATTCAAGTTTGAAATAGAAAAACATTGAGAATGGAAATGGGTATTTGTTGGGCATAGATTAATTACTAGTTCAACTCCATGAAAATTGGTAGAAAAAAACATTATAAATACGAGAGTTAAAGAAAAATGGCATTTTATGAAGAAAACAAGGAAAATAATTAAATTAAGAATTGCATAAAAATTAAAAAGACATACCTTCAGGTTCGAGCATTCGACTCAATGATAAGCATTATCAAACAATTCTAATTTTCTCTCCATAAACCGGAAAAAGAAAAGAAGAGAACTATAATTATAAACTTTCTCACTATCCTAACTATATTCAAAGGTCCATTGCCTTTGTTATGTTTGCTCACTTCACTCACTTTATTAATTCACTGTAAAGAAACCTTTGAACGACCTTTATTTGGGATTTATATATATATATATGTTACTCAGAAATGGGAAGTTTCAACTTTTCAAGGTGCCTTGAACTGTAATCTTTATCTAGAATATTGTTACCAGTGATAATTTGTCAAGTTTCAACTGAAATTCAGATGAGGAATATCCTTATCAAATTTTGATAGTACTAATTTTAGCCAATAAATAGACCATATATATTCTCTGCTCCATCTCCTTTTCAATTAAAAAAAAAAAAGAAAGAAAAGAAATGAAAATTACAACATTAAAGAGAGATATGCACAGATTCAGAAAATGTGACCCAAGATTTATCTGAAACTGATAAAATCATTTTTATCCTTAAAAAATATATTCTTTTTTTTTTGACATTAAAAATATGCAGAATCCGAATTGATCCATTAATATGGGCAAAAATAGACACAATGGAAGAAAATCTGAATCTTGGTCATTGCATGGGCTTTATTTTATATAAAAAATGGAGTAGGCCCAATTTAGTAAGCAAAAATTAGGAGGGCCTACCTCATTGAAATCTGAGATATGGGATCTTTGAGCCCATTCTTTGTTTCTGAATAGGTGGGCCATCAACCCTTGTCTATGGTCAAGATTCTCTTTAGACCAAAATTGTGAGAAAAATGGCAAAATTTGGCATGTGTTCGTGTTTATGTCCAATACATAAATTGTAGAGTATTCATTGTTTAAATTATCTTAGTGGCTATGGAATTTTTCAGAATTATTTTCTGAACTAACAATAAGAGAGAAATTCAGAATTCTATTCACTTTGAATATGTTCAAAGAGTTGGGACTTGGGAGTTGAATTGTTGTAGATTAATTCCAACACTTCAATAGTTCAATTGAGTCCCACAAAATTAGATAAAAATCTATAAGAAAAAAGAGAGAAAGATTGAAAATATACACTAATTTTTCCTCATTGTTTTGTTTTGTGATAAATTTTGAAATGGGAGAGAAGATTTGAATCTTAAACTTAACACTCTCTTGTGTACTCAGGTAAATTCAGGCAAATCTACTCAATACGACCTCGTTTGTCCAAAAAAAAGTTACAAAAAAAAGGTTAACGTGTCAAGCGGTGGAGGCCTCGGGAAAAAATCCACGTGTCACTAGGGAAGGTCAAAATACCGTACAGGTCCCTCTACTTACCAAAAGGGATCGATTTGGTCCCCCTACTACAAAAACTGTCAATTCGGTCCCTCTACTTATAATTTGGTGTCAATTGAGTCCCTCTGCTTAATAGAATTTGTCAATTGAGTAAAATTCTGATTCTTGCATAGGTTGCTTATGTTTCTGCTTCTGTTTTTGTTGAGTTTGTTGTGAGCTTCCAGTATTAGTGGTCTTCATTTTCTTGTTTTTCAAAGTATCAGTCTTGTAAGCAAAGCAGAAAAATAGAAGAGTTATACCAATTATTTGTAAATAAGTAATATTAGACAAATATATAATCAATTGACAGATTTTGTTAAGTAGAGGGACTCAATTGACACCAAATTGTAAGTAGAGGGACCAAATTGACAATTTTTATAGTAAAGGGACCAAATTGATCTTTTTGTAAGTAGAGAGACCTGTACGGTATTTTGACCCACTGGGGAAGTGGGACTTAGCGCAAAAAATGATATCTCACGGAACTCCTTTAAAGAGGAAAAAGGTTTGATCTTAAGACATGCGAATCTAATTCACATGGTATAAAAAGCCAATATCAAATCCTTTTTTAAGGAAAAAATGATGAAAAAAATAATGAAATCAAATGGAAAATCTTGAACTTGACTAACCATTACTATTTCGGCCTTGAGAAAAGTAGGCATGTAGTATTAGCGAAGCCCAACTCTATTGACCAATAAAAGCTAAGCCCAACCCAACACGTGAGTGGTCTCATGTTCTGTTTTGTCCCAAACATAATCATGCTATGAAAAAGATGAAGTTTCCACTTTCCATATGCTTTCTTCATTTTTTTAGTTTATTTTTCTCAAACTTGATCCTTCCAAAAAAAAAAAACTCAGAAAAAGTTCAGTATCTATCACATTTAGACCTGTTCATGGGCCGGGCCGGGCCGGGCCTAGCCTTGAGATTAAGGTCATTAGTGTTGCCCAAGCTCGGCCCATTTATAAAACGGGCCTCAAACTTTTGTCCAAGCCCGGCCCATTTATCAAATACTTAGACCAAGGCCCGTCCAAAAGCCCGTTTAATATTTTTCTAATAATTATTTTAAGAATTAAATTATATTAATTAATTATATAAATATAATCGTAAATATAAAATATGATATATACTACGTATAACATACTATTCTCATTGATAATAAGATTTTTTACATATATTGTTAATCTTTTTCTTA
>AWUE01020771.1:0-14358 GCA_001974825.2 Corchorus olitorius | reverse complement strand
TGGCTTATTGAAATAGTATATATATAAACTAGCTAGTTCCCCCCCCCCTCTCCGAAAGAAAAATTTTTGGTTTCACCCCTGTCTATTAGATCCTAGAGACTTATAAAGAAATAAAAAAGCTAATTGCTCAAATAGGTCCCTAAGATATGTGAAAATGCTTAATTTAGGACCCATGTTTTAATTTGATTAAATAAGACCCTAACGTATGCGAAAATGCGCAATTTAGGTCTTGTACTCTTAATTTTTAATTTGATTAAATAAGGCCCTAACATATGCGAAAATGCGCAATTTAGGTCTCGTACTCTTAATTTGGTTAAGCAGCCATGGACCTGCTCTCAATGCACTTACCGAGCCAATGGTTTATTTTTAACCTTTTTTTTCGTTTAAAGTGATAGTTTGAACCCATTAGTAAAGTTTTGAATTAAGTAAAGTCGTTTTTCTGTTTATAGGTAGCTCGTTTGAAGATATTGTATATATGCATCATGGAAGAGAACTCCGATATTGGATTGGTATTAATGAAGGTATATATAACATTTTTTACTGTGCTTTTAAGTAGACCTGTTCATGGGCCGGGCCGGGCCGGGTTCGGGCCGGGCCTAGCCTTGAGATTAAGGTCATTAGTGTTGCCCAAGCTCGGCCCATTTATAAAACGGGCCTGAAACTTTTGTCCAAGCCCGGCCCATTTATCAAATACTTAGACCAAGGCCCATCCAAAAGCCCGTTTAATATTTTTCTAATAATTATTTTAAGAATTAAATTATATTAATTAATTATATAAATATAATCGTAAATATAAAATATGATATATACTACGTATAACATACTATTCTCATTGATAATAAGATTTTTTACATATATTGTTAATCTTTTTCTTATTTAACATACGGTATACGTATAAATTATATTTAATATATATTATATATCAACAAATAAAGAGTAAAAATAAGTATTTTTCCTTAATCGGGCCGGGCCCGGGCCGGGCTTGGGCTTTTGCTCTTTTACCCAAGCCCGGCCCATTTAATAAATGGGCTTGATATTTTTGTCCAAGCCCATCCAATGGGCTTAAAACTCTTGTCCAAGCCCTTTAAAATATTGGGCGGGCTTACGGGCTTGGACGGATAGCCCGGCCCTTGAACAGCTCTAATCACATTTTTCATTTTCTAATTTTACATACAAATTTTTTTTCTTTAGAAGCAAAGGCTAAAGAATAATATACAAATTTACACCTTTGGCCTAATATACAAATTTACACCTTGTTTCATATCAATTCTGAAAGTCCAACCCGAATTCAATTCAATTTTGGGCTTTAAGTTTTGGTCCAATTTGAAAATATATCAACTTGCGGGAGGAAATGGAAGATCATTGGAAGAATTTTTCTTTTCTTTTTTTCAATAAATAATTAGATTCAAGAAAGAAAGGAAACTAGTGGGAATTTTTTTTAGCAGAGGGTTGAAAAACATTGATGGCAATTAGGAGGTCCTAATCAAATTTACTATAATAATTAATAATAGAAGTATGCTGAAACATTAAAAAACGGTTGACTCATTATTTTTGTATATATTTAAAAATCACAATCACATGGATGTGTAACAAACAATAAACAAAAATACAAAACAAAGCAAATGAAAGGGGGCAACTATTATTATTTTAATTGTTCCTTTTTTTAGCTCTCATCACTCATTAGGTGAGGAAGAGGAATCAATTTGCTGGATTTTCTGATTTTTTGCTGTCAATGATAGAGAAGATGGAAAAATAGCCCAAGGAAAGAGACAAGCTCAAATTGGGTAGAGACTAAATAGCAATTTCCTTGATTTTCTTGATTATATATGATAAATTACAAGCTTATTTACAACCATGGGTATGACTAAAAATGTTCTCATTTTTAATTAAAGCATTGATCTCTTTTGATCTTTTTTAAACTTAAAATTTTCTTTTTTGGGTCCTTCCTTGAAAGATTAGGTAGCATGAAAACATCTATGTTTGTTGAGAAATATTGATCACATGTATTGCTATAATTAAGCTTATTGATTCTTATCTTATTAAGACACTTTTCATTCACTTCTCAAATTATTATGGTATATTAATGTTTGTGTTTAATTTGCTTAAAATTAATAAACATGATGAGTTCATTAATTAATTATTTTTTTCCTAATAAGGTGTCATCTTAGGTACTTTGTCAATCTCAATTGCTGCAATCTCACCCTCTACCACCATAAAATAATTTCATTAATACTTCATTTATATAGCATGAAAACGTCTGATTCGCCACTCTCATGCATGTCACACGACACACGTAATTAGTCTCATGCATTTAGATTTATCTTCTTTAGTGATAAACCAAAAAGATGGAATTCCTCTTTCAACTGCCAAAAGAAAAAAAGAAGACAGTAGAAATTAGAAAGAAATGGCAAAGATGCGCCGAAATTGCGCAACTCTTTATCAAATAAAGTGAAATGAAAATTGTTTAAATTTAAGGGATTTGATGGTCAAGAGTAAAAACCTTCAATCTCTAGTGAAAACGAGGCTTATTTAAGATTGAACATTTGTAATTTTGATTGGAGAAAGATTAATTGAAATGCATGAGAAAATATACATAGAAAGAAACATGCGAGACAAGAAAATAAAGACCAACACGAAATCTACATATATAATGTGAATTGAACTTGAGATCACAAGGTTTTAAGAAAAATACGTACACCTATCCATTAAGCTAGAGATTGACCATTAGAAATATACTAACATATAATTATAGTGATTAAATAGAAAAATTCTATAAAACCCGAAAAATTGATCTGAATTTTATCCCCCATAAGGTGTCATGACTAGTCATCCTATATTATGTAGCAACACTCAACTCAAGTCTCAACACTCAACCAAATTTTGGTTCAAATTTTCAGAATGTGTAGCAAAAGTCATTAAGTAATAGAAAGAGCATGATGTGAGCATAATTAGCATGCCATGTATGGGGATGCTACAAAAGAGGAAGAAAACTAATAAAACTAATGAAGAGGAAATGATGCAAAGCACATGCTCGTTTTCTCGAATATTAAGCATATTAAAGTACCTGGCTAATTAATTACTATTAATTGCTAATAATCATTTCATAATTGGGGAGTATTAATAATACGTGTGAACCCCACGCTCCTTAAACAAACGCGTAGCCTTTCCACTTTTCCATTGGTTTTGGACTTTTGGTTAGGACATTGCTGTCTCTCTCTTTGCCAATTGCCATTCCACCTTCCTTCCAATTCCCCGTCAAATCCCCTTTTCTCCCCTTAATTTCCCCACTCGTTGGTCAATAATCTTTTCTGAAAGACACTCGAACGAAACCCTCTTGTTTTCTTTTTCATTTTTGTTTGCTTAAGTTTAAAACAAGCCCCTTCTCTCTCACACTCTCTCAAATACACGCGCCCAACAAACAAAAAAAATTCTAAGTATAAAGAAACGACAGACAACTATTTTCTCTTTCAGTACCAAAAACAAACACTTTATTTTTTTTTTGTTTGCCCCTTTACTCTCTCTTCCCCACCATGGCAGACAGGGTTTACCCATCAGCCAAACCAGCCACAAATGGCAGCACCGCGCCCACCACCGCCGGCGCCGCTGCTAACCCTTCTTTCCCAGCCACTAAAGCTCAACTCTACGGCGCCTCCCGCCCTCTCTACCGTCCACAACCCAACCGCCACCGCTACCGTCGCTCCTGCTGTTGCTCTTGTTGCCTTTGGTCCACCGTAGCCATCCTCGTCCTCATCCTCCTCGCCGCCGTAGCCGGCGGTGTTGTTTATGTCCTTTACCGCCCTCACCGCCCCACTTTCACAATCTCCTCCCTCAAAGTCTCGACTCTAAACGTCACCGCATCATCAAAGCTCATCACTAACATCAATCTAAGCGTTTCTGCGAAAAACCCAAACAAGAAAATCGTTTACACTTATGATCCCATCTCCATATCTCTTATTACTAAGGACGGCGTCGATATTGGGGACGGCTCATTCGGTTCATTCGTGCATGGGACTAAAAACTCGACGGTTTTGAAAACTTCCATAACTGGAAACCAAGACCTTGATGACACGTCAGCTGGGAAATTGAAATCTGCTTTGAAGAGCAAGAATGGGTTGCCATTGAAGATGAAGCTCGAGACCAAAGTGAAAGCAAAGATGGGAGCTTTGAAAACTCCTAAGTTACGTATTAGGGTTACTTGTGAAGGAATTAAAGCTACTGCTCCCACAGGGAAAACGGCGACCACTGCTTCAACTTCTAATGCAAAGTGTAAGGTTGATTTCAGAATTAAGATCTGGAAATGGACTTTCTGATGATGAGAAGAAAAGAGAGAGAGAGAAAGAAAGCAAATGGAGAAGAAAGAAAAAGGTTTGTTTTTTATTTTATTTTATTTCATTTTTTTTGTCTTTGTATTTTAAATTTGTGTTATTCAATTTCTTTTTGGGATGATTATATATGTTTTGTAAATTTGGTGATTGATTGTAATAATAGGGTATAGAAAATTTGTAATGTATACTTAATTTGTTTTCTTTTTTGGCTTTTGTTTTTGTTGTTAGTCCTTGTTCATCAATTTAGTAGTATACCATTTCTCTTTCACATGGAATTTTTTTTTTCATTTTGATATATTAGATAAAAGAAATTCTTCAATTCTTTATATTTTGTCCTATATATACACTTATATTTAATTTTTTTTTCTCTAATTGGGTAGGAAATTTATTAAATTTAAGCTTATAATAATGTTGAAGAGAAAATGGCACTTCAAATAGTTATTTTGGCCCCTTTGTTTTGCCATTTACATTGGGTAAGGTTACCCTATATGGTCTATGGATCGGCCAAACAATTTTTGATTAAATATTTTATATCACCTCAATTAAAGTAAGGGTCATCTTTGACTTAATTTTGTATTGACCATCCAAAGTTTTGGTTTTTAGGCATTAATTTTTAACTAATCAAGGGCTAAACCTTCTAACTTCTTTTTACTTTGTGCTTTGGCGGCAGCCGGCAGGTAGATAATTGAAACGTTAGGCTTACAAAAATAATACTCCACCGACACACGAAGTCGGAAACATTAGCTATTCAAATTATATATACAAAAAGAATCACATTTTATTTGTATAATAATAATAATTCATCACTTGTTTTAGATATTTCTTTTGGCTTTAGTCCACAGAGATTAATCTTACAATTTCATATTTGTCATTCCAAAATTTTAATATATATAAGTATAATTTTCCGCATGCAAAAAAGTTTGAAGGACAACAGAGACATACAAATGTTTCTCTCTATATTTCTTTTTGGCTTTGGCGTGCAGGGTTATCAAATTGTTTTCTAAGGAAAGTCTGTTGTTGTGTATTTGTCTCTGACAGGATTTTTTTTTTTTTAAAATCAATTCCTTATATTAAAAAAGAGAGACAGAGAAACGAAATAAAATGAAAAAAATAAAGAAAAAGCGCTAGTTGGATTGGATCACGACAAGAAAAAAAAAAGGTTAATCTCTAAATTATATATAAGTATCGAATTTATATTGCATAATAACATATTGCTAATTAGTAATTAGTAGTAATTCGCTGGCTTTGCTTAAATTTCAAGCAATAGTGGCGCCCGATTTTTTTTTTGTTTTTAATTAATTAATATTACCCAAAATGTGAGGTGTATATTAGTGGTTGTCGTGTTTCCGAACATGTTGAAAATTGAAAGTCTAATTAATTCTCCTCTCTTAGAAATATAGAAAAAGAAAAGCAATTTTTTATAAAAAAATTTGCCAGAAAAAAATGTTTTTCTTTTTTAAATACTCCTACAAGTACAGTATTAGTGTCGGTGGGAAATTGTGAAGGAGAAGGTGAGGATCACAATAATTGCGGTGGGGGTGTTATTAAAATAGGGTCCCAAAAGTCATGCTGGTTTTTTTAACTTTTTTTTCCTTCCTAATGTGAAAGAAGTTCAAAACTCTCTCATTCAGTTCAGCTAGCATTTTCATGGAAAACAACTCGAGGCGTGTGGAAAACAAGTGGTACTTCAATTTTGGGTTAATAAGTGATTATCAAATATATCCAGTATTAGTTGGTTAGGAAGCCAAGTGTAAGGTTAGTATAGGTTTAACTATGGATTCAGTATTAATAAACGCAACACGATTCTGCTTGATTCGATTATATGTTAAAATCCATTCTCGGCAAGACTCATCACTATCCATAAATGTGTTTTCGATGAAGTTTTGGAGGTTTAAAAAGAACTGGGATACTGAGAACCCTTGAAATAGTTAAATCAATGATACTCGAAAACCTTTAAAAAAGTGATGATATATTGAGTATTAAAAACTAGTAAAAGAGAGAGACACACATATCATTGTCAAGATTTTCTATAAGTTTTGTTTGGAACTCTCAAAATAGGAATATTCGAGTCTTATTTTTCTCATAATTATTCATTCTTATTCTTCTTCCATATGGATTTGTAATGAATCTTTGACATAGAAAGGTGTATCATGCTCATGCATTGCTTTTGAAATGAAGAACATTATATAGCTAATGATGTTGGGGTTTTAGCAAAATTTAATTAAAATTAATTGCTAGTAATTAAGTATAATATGAATGGCACTGTGATAATAATGAATGAGAATGAATGGTTGAAATTAATTGATGTTGATATGTTAATTCGATAAAGTGATTAATGTATAATAATACTAGTAGAATTGGTGGTGATCAATAATGTTGGCAAAAGATAAACGGAAGAATTAGTGGGCATGATTGGATATAAGTACATATGAAGTATATATATTGAAACTAATTGGTCTGTCATTTTGTCAAACACTGGTTGGTCTTAAAATGCCACCTAATAATTCATACTTAATTTGTGAGTAATAATGTTTCAAACATCCAATTCTTCTTTGTCACATGGATAAATTAATGATTGAATGCTCAAAAACTTATAGAACAACTTATAAACTTGAAATGATCTAATCATTAAAAAATTCAAGATCCACTAAGATAAAATAGTAAATTTATAGTTTTAAGATATACTATATAGATATATATAGTATTTGAAAGAGGTAATTTTATTTATTTATTTTAATTTATTTATAAAGTTTCAGAACTTAGAGTGGGATTTTGCCACCTGTCATTTTGATAATGAGACGTGGCAGCCTATACTATGTAATAACTACTACTATAAGACTATAAGCAACAATCATGGGACAGAGACTCGCTTGAAAGAGACAACAGTCTTTGCCAATTTGCAACAACGTCAAAATCGTCACTGGATCTTCTTATGTTCTTAAAGGGCTGAAATCTCAAATTAGGCCTTGATATGTTGAAAAGTTATCAATTAAGGGTCTAAACTTTAGAAAGATCAAATTAGGGCCCTACATTTTGAGTAAGGTCAATTAAATCCAATATGTTAGACTTGACAGAGTGTGTCAAACACGTGTAATGAAAAATAAATAAACAAATGAAATAGTGACATGTGAATTTATCTAATGCCATGTCAGCAACTCAGCATGTCATTATGCCACCTCAGTATGTGTTTAAATTAACAGTGTGTGTGGTTGACTGGTTGACGACCCACATTTTACACTTATTTGGACTTACTCAAAAAGCTCAGGAATTGATCTGATCTTTTTCAAAGTTGGAGCCCTTAATTGAGAATTTCTAAAAGGTCAGGCCCCAATTTGAGATGTCAGCCTTTTAAAGGGAGAAAGAGAGACTTTTCCCAAGAATGTCTAAACAGGCATCAGATCCAGACCCATATATAAAGTATAAACCCATTATTTGTAGGAAAAAGAAAAAGAAGAGGCCCATTTATATGTTCGTTTTAAAGTGAGTTGGGCTCAAATTTGGATACAGTAAATGGTCCAGAATTCTTCTTCAATTTCATTTTTCCTTTGCTATTTATGTAATTTTAAATAATCGTCAAATTCAGAAGTCTCAAGTCTCAACTGTAAAACCCCAACGCTAAAACCCTACTCTGGTTTTTGCAACTGGAAAGTAAGAAAGTGAAGCTTTAAGAAGAGAAGCTTTCTTTCAAGTCTCAAAAAAAGAAAAACCCATCTCAGTCATGTATCGAATAGCCTCTAAATTAGCTTCATCTATAAGGTAAATTCTTCTTGTCGATCACATTGATTTGATTCATATTCCTATGTCTTTCAAGCAATTTTCCTAGTTTAATTATTCTATATCTGGGACCTTAACTATTTTGTCTTCTTTTTCATTTTACAGTTCGTCTACTTCAAAGAAGATTGTAAGTAATACATTACTCGTTTTGATTTTCATTTTGGTCCATTTTTCCTTTTCTTGTTAAATTGAAAAGTTTTCTCATTCACCCTTTCTGTTTGTATGGTGAGAAATGCGTGAAGTAGAAGAAAGGAAATGGGAAGTCCAAAATGTTTTGGATGGCTAGGGATTACATGCTGCCTTGGGTCTTAGTAAAGTACACCTAGCAGTTGCATCGGGTTTAATTAAGTATTTATTCTTAATAGGGTGGTTTTGCAATAATAAGTTGTGGAGATGGATCATGAAATACGGAAATAGTTAGAATTTTCCTTTATTGGGAATTGGTTTCAATGGATATGAATGAATGGTGACCTTGCTTTGTGTTGGTTTGCTTCATGATTTTTATTCGACAGGTCTGCAGTAGTAGGGTAATTTGCAGTAGGAATTATGTGGCAAAGGATATCAATTTTGGGGATGGGGCTCGTGCAGCTATGCTGCAGGGTGTGTCCGAGGTTGCAGAAGCTGTGAAAGTCACAATGGGACCTAAGGTAATGGAAACTAATTTTGACTCTTCTTTTGTCGTTTGTTTAACACTAGGTGAATAACTAAAAAAATGAGATATGATAATGGGAACTGGTATTAGTGAAAACTTTGTGACATTAAGACTCCTGATGAATTTCTTATGCCAGCATGCATTTACATTGCATGATAGGAAAAGAGTTATTTTATTAATTTGTGTCTTGGGGTCCAATGTTAATCTAAAATAATGCCCTTTATTAGCATATATACCACCCAATATATTCTTATGACACCTTGGTGTTAGTTATATGAATATTGATCTGTATAGATCCTATTGTCCATGCGGTAAATGAATTTTATGTAGATTTTTAGGGAATTAATATAATTGTTAAGAGAAAGTGGAACATAATCTTGTAGCATCTTGAAGCTGGATTGGGCTGTCGTAAGAGTCATATCTAGTAGACTAGTACCCTTTTTAACAGTTACGTGAAACATTTGAATAGATGAAGATATGCTCGAGAATCTGTCATTCACTAATAAATTTCCATTTATTAGTTTGAAATTCTAAACCATTATAATGTTGAAATATGCTGTGAGTTCTTAATATATCAAAAGATTAAAAGCTCAAAAAGTTTATGCATTCTTTATCCCTTGTAATGGTTTTCATTCTGATCTCTTGATTCAGGGTCGCAACGTAATTATTGAGAAAAGTCCAGGCTATCCTAAAGTCACAAAGGATGGTGTTACTGTTGCCAAAAGCATCATATTCAAGGATAAGGCGAAGAATGTTGGTGCAGATCTTGTAAAGCAGGTTGCCAATGCCACCAATAAAGTTGCTGGAGATGGTAAATTCATATTACATACATTTTTCATTTTTATGCCACAAAGATGCCATAATTGGACATGGAATTATTGATTTACCAATTAAAGATCAAGCCACTCTTGTTAGAAAGTTGTTTATTTGGACCTCTACCCCAAAAGTAACTCTTCTATCGGCTAGTCATTTGATCTTCTTTGTACTTAAGACAACTCAGCCAAGCTTTTGTTCCATGCTAATCTGGATTTGAGAAACCTTGGATAAGATATTGCTGTTAGAAAACCCTCCTGGAAAGCATGGCTAAGTGACTTGGGAATAGGTATTTTAGGTCTTTAACATCAATTTAGAATCCCAGGTATGCAGGGCATCTGTGGATAGCATGGGATAAATTCAGTTGTAGTTTGTTATCTGATACATGAAGACCATTCCAATAGTTCTTCCATCATGAAAACATTCTTAATGCTGGAGGCTGTTGACTAATATGTATCTTTTCTTTTTTTTTTTTTTTTTGGTAATTACTAATATGTATCTTTTCACAGGTACAACTTGTGCTACTGTCCTGACTCAGGCGATTCTTCTGGAAGGCTGCAAGTCTGTGGCTGCTGGTGTAAATGTGATGGACTTGCGAAATGGAATTAATATGGCACTTGATGCTGTCATATCTGACTTGAAAAGCAGGGCAGTCATGATAAGCACACCAGAAGAAATTGCACAGGTTTGTTAATTGGGAGTCTGTTATTATCTACCATACTTTCTTGATCAATTTTTTGTTAAGTTTTTTGAGATTTTTAAGTAGGTTGCTACTATTTCTGCAAATGGTGAACGTGAGATTGGAGAATTGATAGCTAGAGCAATGGAGAAAGTTGGAAAGGAAGGGGTCATTACTGTCACTGTAAGCTTGTCTTTTCATCTATATACATTATGCTGTGATTGTAAAATTTGAAGAATACCAATCATCAATACATATACCACATCTAATCTGTTGTATGTTATGGTTTGTGCACTTTTTAGGACGGGAATACTTTAAATAATGAGTTAGAAGTGGTGGAAGGAATGAAGCTTGGCAGAGGTTATATCTCTCCCTATTTTATTACTGATCAGAAGACCCAGAAATGTGTAAGTTTTCTATCCATTTTTCTGATAATTTTCATTTCAAATAGTGGAGTACTTGTTGAACCAAAATGAGGTTTCTGATGTAAATCCCATGCTGAAAATTCTTTTAGAACTTCTTGTTCTCTTCTCTTGTATGAATGTTGTCAGTTTGGAGGAGGGACCTTGCAATAAATCACAAGTCATTTCCCTTATTTCAAATTATATTTGAAGATCATATTTTTGCTGTCTCAGAAGTTTTCCTGTTCATTTGATGGTTTTCTTATACCTCAGTTTGGAAGCTATCAAATTGACCTCTTTTTTTTTTCTTCACACTTTCCTTTCCCTTTTAGAACTAGTGAAAACATGGAAATCTCTGTTGAATGCAATGGTTTCTCAAGTATAAGAAGTAACATTTTTTACATAAAGAGGCTTCACTTTTGTGTTGGCAGGAATTTGAGAATCCCCTGATTCTCATTCATGACAAGAAAATTTCAGATATGAACTCGCTCGTGAGAACATTGGAGCTGGCTATAAATGTAATTTTCTCAGGAGTCTCTTACATGTATGATTGTAAGTGAACCTATCAGTTAATTTGCTCATTTTTTTTCTTCAATTTGACCAGAAAGACAGACCACTTCTTATTGTGGCTGAGGATGTGGAGAGTGATGCACTTGCTTTACTCATTCTCAACAAGCATCGTGCTGGTTTTAAGGTACTTGTCTTGCTTTGCTTTAAATTGACTTCTTCATACATTCAATAGTACAAGATGTTTCAGCATAGATGCCACCTATCGCGCCTTTTCACTGTAAGCACCTTGTTTTTTTAGGTGTGTGCCATCAAAGCTCCTGGTTTCGGGGATAACAGACGAGCAAATCTAGATGACCTTGCCGTTCTTACAGGTGGAGAGGTAATAACATTTTCAGTGGTAAGATGTTTTGCCCTTGTATGCTTAGAGCCATTATTAACTTTTCCCAAGTACAGGTTATCAGTGAAGAACGTGGCTTAACGCTTGACAAAGTCAAAGTTGAAATGCTTGGTAGTGCAAAAAAGGTATGCACTTACTTTCAACATGCTTGATTTTCTTCTTTCTCATGCAATTGACCTAATTTGAGTTAGGACAGGTCACTGTCTCTCTTGATGACACAATCATTCTACATGGTGGAGGGGATAAGAAACTGATTGAAGAAAGATGTGAGCAGGTACTCTCATGCACCATACTGGGAGCACTTACTGTTATCTTATGCTTTAAGAAATGTTAGTTGATATTCTGATTTTAAAAAAAAATTCCAACATATTAAAGTTAAAGAAGAGACCATGTCATCCTGTAAGCAATCTAATGCAAAATTCTTAGAAAATTTCGAAATTAGAATTTTTTCGGTCTACTGATTCTTGAAAGCTTTTACAGCTGAGGACAGCAATGGATAAGAGCACTGCCTTGTTTGACAGGGAGAAAGCACAAGAACGTTTATCGAAACTGTCTGGGGGTGTAGCCGTTTTCAAGGTATGTTATATATCTTTCTGGTTCCTTGTGGCCTGCACATGTAATGCCCTCATAGGCAAGTGCTTATTATATCTCAGGTTGGTGGAACTAGTGAGGCAGAAGTTGGAGAAAGGAAAGATAGGGTCACAGATGCTTTGAATGCTACCAGAGCAGCTGTTGAAGAGGGTATAGTACCAGGTAAAAGGTTTCTCCTTCTTGGTTTTAAAATGTCATCGTTTCTTTATGTCCTGACACAGTAGAATTTTATTTTAGGTGGTGGTGTTGCTCTATTGTATGGTACAAAGATTTTGCAGAACCTTCCAACTCAAAATGAAGATCAGAAACGAGGCATTCAGATAATTCAAAATGCTCTTAAGGTTTTATTTATGGCAACTCCTGGCATACCTCTCCTAATCTGATTTTAACAAATTTTTATTAACTAACTCTATACGCTTTATTTCAGGCACCTGCTTCAACTATAGCCTCAAATGCTGGTTATGATGGCTCTCTGATTCTTGGGAAATTACTGGAACAAGATGATGATAAATTGGGTTTTGATGCTTCAAAAGGTTAGTTCCTTCAGATCTTATGAAAATGATGATCTCTAGCCTGCTAATATCTCTCATCTCCAGTCTCATATTTGATGTGCTAAAACAGGTGCATATGTTGATATGGTGAAGGCTGGAATCATAGACCCTGTTAAAGTTGTTAGAACAGCCTTAGTCGATGCTGCCAGGTGATGAGACTATAATCATAAACATATATATTTTCTGTGCCGAACTTTATATGTTAAACTGAACCACACGCTTTCTGATTGCAGCGTATCATTGCTGTTGACAACAACTGAGGCATCTGTCTTGGAAAATCCAGATGAGAAAAAACCACCAAGTCGCATGCCGGATATAGATAACGACTACTAGTTAGAGTGGGAATGTGAGCAATTTGTGTAATTCGGTTTAAATATACCATAGAACTTGACTTGAGAGCCAAGGTTCAAATTTGATGAATTCTTAAGCAATTTATTGAAACACTTTAAAGGAAAGATGCTTGACATGAGGAAGGGCCATCATTTATTGAAACACTTTTTATGCTGTTTTTCCCTTTTTTTTTTTTTAATGGTTTTGGCTGCCTGCTGCAGCACCCTTGGAATGCTTTCAAGGAACTACCAAAATCCGGGGAGTAGGAAAGAATATGACTTTCAATTTTTATTTTCCCTAAAAATAATCGTATTTATGTATTAAAATATAACTGATCGCTGTTGTGTAACTTGTGTTGACAGCCTATGGCAATTTGCTGGCTCCTTGTTCCAGTTCAATAGCATTTTTATTTGGCTGAATGACCATTTTTATTTTCTGTTTGTAGTTATTGATGATGCCCACTTGTGAAGTAAAAGTTGCTTTGTTTGACTGAGTTGTAGTCTAGTAGAGTTGTATTTTCAGCTAGCTCTTATTACTAGAGTCTAGAACTAGAACACTTGTCTAGTTCTAAATAAATGACAGAATGTTGTATGCGCAGATTAAGTAAAAAGAATATCTGCATGCAGCACAGCAGCAGTATCAAATCAATCATCAAATCAATCAATCAAATCAAACCTTCGCTAGAAAACCAATCCCTAGAGGTGATTTTCAGGCACCTGTCCTTAGAATTCAGAAACAAAAAAGGGAGAAAAATGCGTGGTGCCCTGCATGACTTATGGCATGGGTTTATTTTTCAGACACCTGTCTAGGCTTGGGTTTTGATAGGTAATTCAGGTATTGAAAGGTAATCCAGAGTTGGCGAAGAGAGAGAGGGACAGAGAGTTCGATCGAAGAGGGGGAAGAGAACGAGGGAAAGGGAGAAGAAGCCTCTGGAGAATTAGCGAAGAGAGAGAGGGACGGAGAGTTTCAATCGAAGACGGGGAAGAGAACGAGGGAAAGGGTAAGGGAGAAGAGTCGAGAGATTTCATGGGAGCTCTGGAAGGCTGGAAGGATTTGACAGAGGAAGAGACAGAGAGGACGATGGAGGAAGAAGCAGAGCCTTTTGGGTTGGAACTGACCGGGAGGAGAACAAATTCAGGGGAAGCAGAGGTTTTCACAGAAAGAGAGCAGAGAGACGAGGAAGGCTGTGCTGTCCCCTAGCCTTGGCTCGCCGGATTTCGACTAATTCAACTGGTCCTCAGGTCTTTTTTTGCATCTTAATTATTAATGATTTTTATTTGATTGTTGTAAAAATCTGATCTTTAATTTTCTTTCAGTTCCTATGTTTATGAAATT
>AWUE01020770.1:0-26868 GCA_001974825.2 Corchorus olitorius | reverse complement strand
CAAATTTCAGTTACTACCACAAAAGACACTCAACTAAAAAAGTATTTGAGAGAGGAGACAAGCCAGCCCAGCAGGAGAGTTGCATGTCAAANATATATAGTGGTCTTCCAGCAGCCCANAAAACCATCCTTCCAATTTTCCCCTCATCTGCTTTCGTCTTCTCTTCATGATCTTTCACCTGTCGCCAAACTTTGTCAAATGCAGGTTTGCTTTGTTCCATTTCTGAATTTTAATGATCAAACATGTATATATATATATGCCTGTCTTTTCATTTCAGAATTTCTTCATTTCATTTTGGACTAATGATTTGATCACCAACCTTCTGAGACCAGTTTTATAGCTTTCTCATTTCTTTTGTGTGAACTAATTACTATCTGAGATCAACTTTGTTTGCAAATCAGAATCTTAATCTTCAGTAATTCATGTCATCAGAAAACTTTAACTGCTCTTACATTTGTGGAGATAATTCTGTGTAATATGCAATATATTCTTTATGTAAGATGTGGTTTATTTTCATTGAGCAAAATTTCTTATTTTCAAATATGGATTTATTAGTCATAGGTTTGGGAAGTGGGGACTTGCAGAGAGAACACTAGGAATTAATACTATATTAGTATATAATATCATAGAGTAATTACTTGAACATATGTAGCTAGCCATTTTTTAAAGTAGATAAGAAGCTAATTTGTTTATGTTGATCTAACTCTTGGCCAATTTGTTTATGTTGTATGCTATAGGATTAAGCTCAGTCCTGAAAAGGTTATATTCATTTTTTGTGAAGAATATTCTGCCACGAACTGTTGCTATGATGTCCTCCATATACAAGGAAATCAAGGATGGAGATGGTTTGTTATTCATGACATAATACAGAGTTGAGAACACACATTTGGGATCATCAAGGTAGATGAGTAAGGGGTATCCATGTCAATATGACTTGCAAAAAATAAGATTTGTTTAAGATGTAAACTCTTTGCTGCTATATTGCTGTGTTGCCTTTCTGGCAAATAGACACTCTTATAAATATAAACTCTCTCAAAAGAGAAATACCAAAAACCCGCGGCAAGACGCGGGCGCCTTTCACTAGTATATGATTATGATAAACCCTTTGGCTTTCTCTTACTCCTTCCTTTGCATGGAAATTTTAATGATTTATTCAAGTTTTCTTTCATATTAAAAAGAAGTTTTTGTTTTTCTATTGTAAAAGAACTTTCTATACCTTCCTGAATTCCTTGAGCTAGGAAATTGGTCCATACACAAGTTACTCTTTAGATGATGATCTTTATTATATCTGAAGTACATAAATGTCAGTTTATCTTACTTACAAAAGCACCAAGTATGAAGCCAAAAGGCAAAAATGCAGGGCTATTGCACCTGGTTTTTTGGATACTGATATATTTAAACATTCGGAAAAGATGTTGCTGAGGCACCTGCTTCTGATATTAAGAGTATAGACTTAAGGTTAATTTATCTTCTCTTGTAATCTAAGAGGATTTCCTTTAGCTTGTTGCCCAAGAAAAAGAACTCGAGATAACAAAAAAGAAGAAGAAGAGAGTAAGGCCCCTATATTGTTATCTTTGTCAGCTAAGTGATTGATAATATGTGGAGAGTAAGCAGTAGTTGCCCTGAATTATAGTAACCATATAGCCATACTTTCAGATTCAAAAGGTAGATACTGATGAAGGGTGGCTATCATCAAGATCAATTTGCTTGATACAATTGGCATACTTGTAAAGGAGTACTCTAAATTATGGCTACCAACTTATGTTTTATCACATAATAATTCTTGAAATTACCGAGGTCAGAACACTCTGAGTTTCAATATTTGGCTTTCTATGACAAAGAGTACAAGTTGTCACCATGTTTTGCACTCATTGGAGGCATTATTAATTAACATACTCTGCCAATATAATTGATCAATAAGAAGAAAAAATGGAGAGAAGAAATCTATATATGGCTTTGAATTTTTGGGAGTAATTTTTACAATGAATTAGAGGAAATACAAGTACTTTTAAAAACTAAAAACCTATGTATGATATCAATATGATCTATATCAGGAACTAGATCAGAAAATATGAGTTCTTTAATATCAGGAACTAGATCAGAAAATATGAGTTCTTTAATATCCATAACAGACTTACTTAGACTTGGATTCAGCGGTCTGAGTTGGCATTGCCGTAGGTAGGAGTTTCTGTTTCTGCTGTTGGAAATGTGAGAGAATCAAGATTTGAGACCATTCCAGTCGATTCTTTGAGACTTAGCAATCCAGATACCGCCTCTGTTTCTTCAGATTCAGAGTTGTCCTCATCACCCATCCCATAGGCTTCCTGCAGCAAGCTTAAAGCCGACGAATCTTTCTGATCAGCCTTTGTTTCAGGATTTTCCGACGCATCGGTGGCTGTCGAGCTTTTGGAACCCTTGAACACAAATTCTTGCGAGACAGCTTCAGGGTGCGAGTTCTTTGCAAGGTCTTTGCAGGTAGAGCTTGTCAGGTAGCCTGTGTCAGATGATTCTTTCAGAATCAGAAATGGTGAGCCCGATGGTGCATTTTTCCGCATCTTTGTTTTCACTATCGCCCCACGCATTAGTTCTTCTGGAGCGGCCTCCTCAGATGGTGGTTGCAGAAGAGACGTGGTCTCCTGGCCAGGGCTTTCCTTCACTGTAGTTGGAAATATCGCAGGAGATATTTTATCCCACAGTATTTTAGCAATTGAAGAAATAGCAGCTTCTTGGTTTTGTACGAGAACATCGATGAACCAACCATAAGGCCCCAATAATGGATAATACACATGATCTTGTGCCTCCATCAGAGAGGTTCGGAGTTTTACTTCGGGGTTTGTGTCCCCCAGCATCTTGTCGATGCTTCTGTGGCCATATCTTTCATTGAGCAGAGTATAATTTTCATCGAGAGCTATGGGATACGATTTCGCAAAGGCGCAATCCTCCTCACATTTTCTTTTACTGTGTTTGCACCTGGCGCAAATTCGACCCTTCTTCTGCTGCTTCTTCTCCTTCGCTTCTTCAGTAGGTTCTTGCTTCTTCTTCCCTCCAGGTTCTTGCTGCTCCATTTTTTGCTTCTTGGCGGTGAAACGAGAGAGATGAGATTAGAGAAAGAAATGAGAGAGAGCTCAGAATTCAGATATCAGAGAGTGAGTGAATTCTTCAAGACTTCGCTTAATTTGTAGTTCTTTATATATATATATATAACCCCTGGGCTAAAAAAAATTAGAGCCCATCGGCCATGGCGAGTGTTGATCAGGCACTAATGCCACCTGTCAATAAGCCATTATGGTTGTGGGGGTTTATCATTACATTATTATTATTATGAATGAATTTTGATTTTGATTTTATTGATTTTTTTAGTTAAACCAGGAACAAATATATAGATATAGGAATTAAGAGTTTACAAGTCTGGGCACACATCCAATTTATTTTATTGATTGATTATTAGTATCTTGGATTAAACATTTTGATAAATAAACTACAAATTTATTCAAGACTTATCTCTAGGTTTGTCCCTCTTCTCCTCATGTTTAATTTTCGGATTTTCCCCTTTTCCTTTTTTCTCATGCTTTGTTTGTTTGTTTTGTTATATGATCGTGATGACTGTCTGGGTAGCGTTTCTAATTTCCACAATTTATTCTATCTTTCTCCTTCATTTCCTACACTGGTGAATCGGTTTGGTTGGGTTTGTATGGTTAAGAATAAGATTGTTTTCTTTTGCTTTTAACTTGCAGCAGGTATGATTAATTTATTCTCTATTTCTTCTTCAATTGACAAGTAATTCACAAACTTCTCTCTTGCATTATAAACCCTGATTTTTAAATTCTGTGCTTTCCTTCTATTTAAGTTGGTAATTTTGTGTGTTAAAGCTATGAAAGAATCTCATACATGTCCATACATTCCCATTTTTCCAAAATTCAATGCCTAATATTATTATTTTTGATTGCCACAAAGCTGCAACATATAAATTTCTACCTTAGAAAACTTGATATCAGAATATAATGAGTGTAATAGGATTTACTTAACAACTGAATTTTCATTTTTTGGTTATGCTTATTCCATACTTAGAACTTTGTTGCCACCTGGCAATAATAATGTTTATTATTATGCCTATTCCATGTTATAGTTAATCTCCAATAATTCTGGTAGTAGCAAATTGCTTATCCTAGATTTCACACCAAAAAGC
Organism: Corchorus olitorius; assembly: GCA_001974825.2. Lineage (NCBI taxonomy): Eukaryota > Viridiplantae > Streptophyta > Magnoliopsida > Malvales > Malvaceae > Corchorus > Corchorus olitorius. The sequence continues at coordinate 22,682 of AWUE01020770.1, read as the reverse complement.
TTAATTTATAATTGTGCCCACTATACTTTTCTGTCTAAATTATTCATTTCTTATAGAAGTTACAGTCTTTGATATGGATTCACGACCTGATTTAACAATGAGAAAGAGAAATCAACCTGTTTGTCCAACACTAAATGTCAGTCATCAGGTTGCAAAGATAAATAGGTTGAAACGAGTTGGTAGATGTAGGAAATTGAAGGCTCCTGTTTCATTTTCTTCTTCAAGTGCTTTTTTGTGATGAAAAAGCTTCCTTTATTCGCTCTCTTGATGCAACAACTGGTAGGCTAAACAGATTAGCTCGAAAAGAAAAGATAAAGAACCGAAAATGTAAGCATCCCATGTCTGTTAGTGTTGCTGATACTAATGAGAAAACACATTGGAGGTGATATATCAACTTCCTCTTACGAGTCTACCATACCTGCTGATATCCTTAAAGATGATTTACATGCATCCACAATTTCTACTGACAAATTAAAGGAGAATAATGTTGGATTATATGTTGCCAATACAGTTCTTAAGTAGCCATGCAATAGTTTTGTTTCTGATGTCTGTTTGATTTGTTTTCTTTTGTGATTTATGTCTTTGTTTTCAGTTTCATTATGTTTGTTTGTTTGTTTTGTTTAATCATTTTTCCTTGGAGTTTTGAAATGTTTTCCTCTTTCTGTTCTTTTCCCATTTTTCGTGGGTGTCCATTGCTCCCTCTGTCGTATGCTTAGGCCATCATGTTTTGTCTCTATAATTGACGTAGCAGTCACGTTAGTTCTTGCTTTCTTATTTCTGTAAATATAGACATAGCTAAGCCTATAAATTAAAACCTTATTGGTCACATACGTGTGGTCCTCAAATGGCGAAGAGAAAGAGAGAACAATCTGCTGTAAGATGTCGTCAGACAGGAATGAGGAAACTATGATGGAGTTTCAGAGGTTGTCCCTGAAAATGCTCAATCATTCACAAAAAGGCTCTGGAATCAACCAGTGTGATGTTCTAAGAATTACCAGTGTTGATGCCATGTTCAATAGGTACAAAAGAAAACATGTTATTGCCGGTAAACTTCCAAACAAAGTGCCTCGCCTTTCATCAAAGGAACATTCACCAGCTGCTAAAACCCAGATTTTAACTGATGAAGACTTTAGGATTAATCGTATGAAAAGATCTTATTGTCTCAGCTGAAAAACAGGATGTCTTCAAGAGACTTGATGTTTCCTCTTCAGGTTCCCTTGCTGGATCCCAAACACCATTACAGCCAGTTGTTCATTTTGTTTCTCCGCCATTATATGATGGGGGCATAAACCATATACATGTTAGGTCATGTGCTTCACCGGGTGGCAACTTGAGAACCATTTCGGTTTCATATAATTTTTCTGTTGAGGTTCAGAATTCATTAAGGGAGCACTTCTCAGAACAGAACAGATCTTTCTCTCTTGATGTCAGTGCATCAACAAGTCTTCGGTCCTCACACTGTGGCCTCTATGTTTCAAATTCTCATCTGTTTGACGACTCTACATCCTCAGACACGTTTGTTTATAACACTGAAGAATCAACGAGTGATGGTCAGTATAATAAATATATGTTTATATTTATAGACATGTTTCTTTTTTTGCTGTCATTTTTCTAACAATCCTACCTGTTTTATGTTCTCCAGGCAATGATATGTTATCCAGATCAACCAGCTTTAGTGAGCCAAATGATAGTTCTTTTATGTCGTCAAGTCGCACCACTCCATCAGATCAAATACATCAAAGCAACCTTCTCTCCTTATCTTTAATTGTATAGCTGCTGAGTGTTTCAAACACAGAGTTAAAAAGTTTCTCTTTTAACACATATTCGTACCATTAAAGTATCAATTAGTTATTGCTGTGAAAGCTATGCCTCCCTGTTTTTTCTATTCAAAGAGATGGCTTGCTTTCCAAATTTTTTGGCAGCGTTGAAGATTTTCCACCTACGTTTCAAGCTCTATCCGGCCTGATTTCACTCCTTCACCAGAAAGTACTACTCGCTGATTTTTTCTGCAAGTTATTTATGGTTTTTTTTTTCTTTTTCTTTTTGCCTTTCACCCATAGTTGTTAGTTAGATGTTTGATGAAATGCTCAAGCGAGATTCTGACTGATAATGTTAATTTGTTGTTGTTTTGTCATTGATTCTTTTGAAATGCAATTTATAAATACTAAATCCAGTGCTGTTGATTACAACAACAAGTCCTTGCAGTGGAGTTTCAACAAAGTAGGTTAGTTTTTTAAGTATGTTTCTGGGTTTGTTTTCTGGGTATTTCGGGTTTGTTCAAGAACAGTATGAACACATTCTGGAAATTCTTAATGGAAATTCTTAAGAACATGATGAACAGGCTGCATGCTTTGACCATTCTGAGATTGTTGCTGTATAGGAGCGACTTCTGAAGTGAAGTTGGGACTAGAATCAGTTACTTGAGTGTTGTTGAACTGATTACTAGCTCCAAGAATTTCAGCATGATTAAAATCAAACATCTGCAGATTGAGATAAAACTGGCATAACAACATTTTCTGCATTTTTAGACTTTTGCACCTGCAGAAGGTTAGTATTTCCAGAAAAAGGATATACTATTCTCATTGAAACTAACATCTCCAGCATTAAACACCCTGTGATTGTTAGATCATTCCAGGGAAGAGCCAAGAAAAAATAGAGCTTATTTTGATTAGAGGCAAAACTTTGTTAATTTGAACAGGACAGTGATGACAGAGTGTTGAGGAATGGTGACTTATCATAGCTTCAAACTTATATGTACCTGTGTATACGCAATCATTTTATCATTTACAAAAGTTTAGTGTCATTGCAAGATTGGTTTTGACATGTTTAGGATTATTAATATATGTTTCATGAATTTTCGTGGCTCTGCAGGAAGCGTAATGGTAAGGAGCTGGAGGCTTTGAACATGTAGATATAATTCTTATATCATTAGGAGTATTTTACTAATGTTCGAAGCAAGATAAAAGGAAAAAAAAAAAAAAGCAAGAAAATAAATTTTGACGACAGAGCAAGTAATTATAAAAAACTAGTTATGGATCCTAGTTTTGATGTCTTAAATTAATCCGGTGCTAATTAATTAAGCACATCATCATCAGTTTCTGCGTCCTCCAAATCACTTGGTAGCGGGTCTTCCTCAAAGTGAATACCACGACCCCGTATTATATCATCGAAAGAGACGGTTCCGGTTTGAGAACCATGATTAAGCTGTTCCTTGTGTTGATTTTGACGGAATCTGGCAATTTCTTCACTATATTTAGCAATCTCATTACAAGCGGAGACGATCTCAGCCGCAGTCTTTGCATCCCGCACGAGGCTTTGAGCCGCCATATTTAATCCCGTAGCACCTGTTGAAGGTGAAACGACACGACAGTTGGATTCAAAGATGATGCTATGCATTGTTATACCAACATCGACTCTACGAGCAGGAGTCACTTCGTTAAGTCGATTCAACATTCCCCACGCCCCGAAACGATTGTCCACGTTCAGATATTGCGTCTCGCAATCGGACGGAAAATATTCGGCAAAAAAGCAATCAGCCCCACATCTCCATCCATTATGCTTACAGGCAGCGCAAGGTTTCATTTTATGATCGCCATCATTGCCACCCATATTTTCTTTCTTTGGTTTCATGACATGATCGCCATCGTCAGCCATTTTTACCAAGGAAAATAATAAACGATTGGAGGAAAAGAAAAAACAAAGACGGCGATTGTAGAAGAGAAGGATAGGTTTATAAGTATGATAATTGGAATTATCTCTTTGCTATTTATATAGCTCAAACCATCATAATATATAATTCTAATTCTAATATATAATAGTAATAATATATTATAATAATAATAATCCTAGTTGTGCTAGGAAAAGACTTCCCCTAGGATCATAATATTATTAGGAATATATTTCCTATATATATTATTATTATAGCAATAAATATTGTATTCACAATCGATTTGTTATATGGAAAATGAATTTGGATTGGATTAGAACACTAATTGGATTCATTAATTGTACCCTTGGGCCTCGGCGTTAACTTATCATTTTTGTGCTTCAAGGTGGACATCATCGAGAGCAATTCGAGCAATGGTGTTCTAACCTGCCAATGGCCACTTGGAAAATCAGGAAGTAGTGGATGATGTTGTAAAATGTAGAAACAAAACAGAAAGATTAAGAAGAAAGAGATCCTTTGAGACGTGAGTTAATTCAGTTTCGGATTTATTCATCCATGATATAACAAGTCAAAAGCTCTCCAACTTGAATTGCAAAAATGGTTATTACGAGCAGTTTAAATAGAATTGAACACTTACATTCCTTAACCCCTTTGCAAAGATGGTTATGGCAATAGCAGTTAAAATAAAATTGAACAGTTACATCCCTTTTAATCCCAAAAGTTACGTTAAGCAACTGATTAATGGATAAACACGTTTGTTCCATTGAAAATTCAATAATTATAATTAATCATAATATAATTATAATTATTATAATTATTCAAATATCGAAAAATATGTTTATTAGTGAAGAAGCTCAATAGCTCAAAGTGCCCTCATCAAATCAAAAGACTAAAATATTAATCTACAATAATCCTAATGGGCTACCAAGAAGCCTATGGAATTTGACCCATCCTACTTGACATTGCTCAACTATTAGAGAATTAACACAAACTCTATTTAAACAACCAAAACTCCTTTTCTCCTGCCAATGTGGGATTTACTCCACATCTAAAACTACCAACAACAGATGACAAGCTTGAGAGAATTCAGCATACACTAAGAAAGGATAATAATGATTGTGCAGATTTAATAGCTAAAGGAGGGTGGAAAGACAAATACCTTGGCTTCATATGGCTGCATGATAATTGCTTATTTGTAAGACCTTTTTTGTTGGGGCTCTAATTCGGTTTTGGTAAAAGAAATTTGGTTGCACAAGGGATTGTAACCTGTACCTCTTCTGGTTTTAGCTTTTTCTCAATAAATGCTACTGCTATGCTTTTCCAAAAAAAAAGAAAGAACAAAAACCCATGTCTAATCGAAACATTTTTGTGAATACTGGGACTAAAACCATGGTTTTTTTTGACCTAATGTCTCGGGGACAATAGAGGTTCAAATTGAGAGTTCAGGGTCGGGGTAAAATGTCCAAAATTGAGAGTTCATGGACAAAATGTCCAAAATTAGAGTTCAGGGAGCAAAACGTCCAAACGCAACAAGTTTAAGGGGAAAATGATACTTTAGTCCTGGGACTTGTATATGTTGATAATTTGTGCTGTTGATAAATTCTTAGCCTAAATTTCAACCATTGATAAATGAATAAATCTAATTCTGGCTTTGGAATTCTATAAACACGGCTTGTGTTTTTTTCTCTAGATTCCCATATTGTTTAGCTTCGACCAACAGGACCCATAGCACTAATTTATGTTAACGGTAGAAAAGGACCTCATAAAAATTGGGTCAATTAAACTTGCTATGACAAATCACAAAAAATGAAGATGTTCAGGTGAGAAATCACAATATCAGGGATCACAAATATTGGTTGCATTGGCTGGCGGAGGGGCTATTGGAACTTGGAAGCTGAGCAATGGGCAGAGCTAGCTCCAAAGAAGAGAGGTTTCATGCTTCATAGTATGGAAGAATGAGCCAGGGGGTCTTTCTCGGTTAAATCAGCACATAATATGATAATACAGGGAGTCGATTTTGATTTGGAGTAGGAAAAACAATGGGTGGAACTGAAAACTGAAAGTTCCATACAATGGAGTTTCAAGGCACTTCACAAGTACATTGCAAGAGAAAAACGGTGGTGGAGGCCACATGATCAGAAGCATCGCAAGAGACACCTGCAAGTCGTAGGTCTCTTCAAACAGTGGAATCCCTAGTAGATCATACTTTATTTTGGACCCAAGCCCCCTAATCTCTGAGCTATATAAATAACCAAGATATGACCATCTTCGGAACTCGATGCTGATCGTCAATATTTTTGGCATCAACAATAAAACTAGCTCTCAACCGATTCATTCACCTCGGGATTAATGCAATTTGGTGCAACTATGACAACGGTAGATGGACAAATCCCCTGAATGCAAGAACGTGTGTAGAATTGAAAAGAAATGCAACACTCAGGGGTTTCTTCAAAGTAGCACACCCATTAGCCAAGGAAGCAAATAACATGGCAGGATGTCAGCAACAGCAGCAACTTCCAATTTTTCTTTCTCTTGGCCTTAATAGCTAACGTTTTTCTTTTTTTGAAATTTGAATTGTACCAAAAAAAAAGTTTCTAAACTTTAATTTTGGTCATATAAATCCACGGGAAACTTGAAAAAACGCACACGCACGTGACTTGTAATGTGACATTATGAAATGTGGGGTACCAAGCACAATTTAGACAGTTCAATTTTGGGTTTAGCCTCTTTTAAATTATAGGATATATGTAAAGGTAAGTTTCAAAGTTAAGATTTTATTGGGATAGAGTTTTAGAAAATTTTCAAGTATAATTTCTCATGTGACATTGTGAAAATGGGGTAATTTCTCATATTTCTTATGTGTCCATCCACCTAATAATTTCTCATGTTGACTAATCATAATAATTTCTCATGTTGGCTTTCTCCATGACATGGCAGTTTTGGAGCTGATGAGTGCAACTAATAATAAAACTAGTTATGGATGAGAATCAATGTCATGGGAAGGAGCTTGCTGAGCTTGCTTGAGATCCACTCAATTATGGAGAGCTGATGAGTGCAACTAATAATAAAACTAGTTATGGGATGAGAACCAATATTATGGGAAGGAGCTTGGAAACTCCGAAAAAATATTAAAAAAAGTCCTTATTGTTCGAGATGGGTCTACTCCAATTCTAATAAGTAAATGGGAAAGACTACAAGTACTATCACACCCCACACTACTTAGGTTACTACCAATATCCAACACACTATACTATAATGTGTTATTTTTAAATTGGTAGTACACCACTATACTATAGTGTGTTATTTTTAAATTGGCAGTACACCCTAGAAGTGAGGGGTATTTTTAAATTGGTAGTACACCCTAGAAGTGAGGGGTACTATAGTGTGTTATTTTTTAAATTGGTAGTACACCCTAGAAGTGAGGGGTTGGGTTTAGTAGTCAGGGACGGAGCCATAAATTTTGTTTTTGGGACGAAAGTCCTATAAGATATTATAGTGAAATTTGATTTTAGTAAACATTGGCACAATTATAATACTATATCAAAATCGAAATTTTCAATAAATTTCATAAATGAAATTTCTATTTTAGTTGAGATGACTAAAAATTAGAATTAATTTATTCGAACAAAACCTCAAGTTAAAAAACTTCCTTTCACTACCTCTAATTTTATGTGCAAAAATAAAATTCTTATGATTTTTTATATATTAATAACTAAAATTTACTATAGGAAAAAGTTTAAGATAACAAACAAAGTAAAAAATAAATCTAATATTAGGTTGCAAAACCCACATACTGAGATCAGTTTAGCTAGGGGTGAGCATAAGGCGGCCTGAACCGCCCGAAACCGTTTATGGTTTTGTGCGGTTAGGCCAAACCGCGGTTTAGGCGGTTTGGACCGCCAAAGGTATATAAGTTAGACGGTCGTGGATCGGTTTTGGAATTGGAAAAACCGTAACCGACCCGAACCGATCGTTTATTATTATATATAATAAAATATTATATATATTATTATTATATCACATATTTAATTTTATTCCGAAAATATATATATAGTCCTAATTTTTTTTTCCTCTTTCAATTTCAAGTTTTATTCTCTCTCCTCTTTCTTGACGGTCTCTCTCTCTCTTCTAACTTCTTCTTTCTGCTTCCTTTTTTCTTCCACTTTCAATCTTTCCCACTGTTTTTAACCATAGAAATTGATTCAAAATGCTTCGTTTCTATGTTAAATCTATCCCTTTCTCCGAATCTCACACTTTCAAACCCTAAAAATCATTATCCATCTCAAAATTTAGTTTTCCCCAATTGAAACCCTAAATCCCAAAATTCTGAAATTTCCCCAAAATTAAAAAAAGTGTTTCGATATTTTGGTTTATAATTTTCCTTTAAGTGTTTTTATTCATGATTTGAAGGGAAATCTTGTTATTTCTCTTCATTGGATTGAATCGAATTTTTTTAGGAAAATTGTAAATCATAATTTCAGGAATATTTTGGTTGATTTTGTGGGTATTGTAGATTTTTTGGTATTGAAAGAGTTCGACGGTTGATTTAAGAAGCTCGACAGTTGATTTAACTTTTAAGGACTAAAAGGTATGTATTATGTAACCAGCGACACATATATGTATCAAATGCTATGTTTTTCTTTTCCCACTCCTAAACCTTACAATTTGTTTATTATATTGTTAATGTTTGCTAATTTCTTACGCATGATTTAGTGTTGAGAACTTGAGATTAGTTCTTCACAATGTTATCACATGGTTTTGGTTTTGGTAAAGGGAAAAGTACCCTTAAGGCCTTAACTTATGGCTTTTTGAGATTTCCATTTATATATTGTTTTCCTGAGATAGTATAAGCCAATATGAAGTACTCCTAGTGAGACATTTCTCTCATATATATTCTGAAATATCTTAGGGCTCATGATTCTTATATTTAATATACTTAATTTCCTATTGTCAATTTTGCAATATAGAAGCATATTATATTTATGAGAAATAATACAAGTTAGTGTAAAACAGAGAACAACATATATATTTTTTCATATAGCAGTAGTAGCTATTTCAATGGCTCTAGCTTGGGTTATGTTCTCTTGTGTTCAAGCAATGATTCTGGAATACTCATTTTAGGCAAACAATTAGAGACATGAAGCATTATTGCATTTATTAATTCATTGAGTTAGTTGCATATGGAGCCATATATGTAAATGTTGATTGGCAAATGCCATTTGATTTAGTTGCACAAATTCTTAGTGCTAACTGCTAAGTCTTGTTATTTTTCCTTTGCAGGTGCCACTTTAAAGGAGGCAATGCTTATTGTTTATTAGTTGGTATATATATAATATATTGTACTTATTTTTGTTCATGGAGGCAGCTAAAAACTGTAAATGTGTATAGGGGTTGATGCTTTTGGCTTTTGGTTTTTGGTAGAATTCTTTTGTTCATAGCCAAATGGGTACACAATTATTTTGTTCATAACAGTAAGTCCAATAGTCCCTAGTTAATCTTTTGTTAATTCCCTAAGTTGCTAACAATCTAGTTATCTAGATTATATGTAATAATGGCTTAATGATTTAAGCCTTAGTTTAAGCATTTATATTAATTCTGAAAACTGAAAAGTGCTGTTTTTATTCTAATGTACTGTAATTCAATTGTGTAATACGGTTAAAACCGTTTAAACCGTTTAACCGACCACAACCGTCGTGGGTCAGTGCTAGGCGGTTTCAACCATTAAACCGACGGGTCGTGGGTCGTAAACCGACGGTTGACGGTTTCAAAATGTTTCCGTCGGTTATTAGTCGGAATTAGAAAAATGACGGTTTCAAAATGTTTCCGTCAGTTATTAGTCGGAATTAGAAAAATCTCCCAAACCGTAACCGAACCGCCAAACCGTTGCTCACCCCTAAGTTTAGCAAAAACCGTTGCTCACCCCTAAGTTGAGCAAAAACTCAAGTGTCTCCATTACGTAGCTAGACTAATTGATTAATTTGAATTACAAAAGTATATTAAGTAATTCTATTAGTTAAATTGATAATTAATAATTTAATATTACTAATACAAATAAATGAATAATTAATGGTCATTTAAGTATAAATGAATCAAAATTCTATAATCAGGTTCATAAAAAACACTTATATATTATTTAGGGGCGGAATTGAAGTTAAATGGAGTTGCAAAATAATAATAACATATCGCCACCCCGCCACCCATCCTAAAACTTAGCCGACATGATATGTTAATTTCTAGTGATGATTTAGCACTATACATGAAAGTGAAACTAAGTGATATATATATAAGCCAATTAAAACACCAACACAGCCAGAAACTAATTAGTGAAATAACCAATTAAATACCAGAACATGAAACACAAAAAAGGTTAATAATATTGGATAAAATATAGGATCGAATAGTAATGAAAAATAAAAGCAAGATAAGATAATGATCACGATGGAGCTATATACTAATAAAACTTTATGCATAATAGATATATAAGAACTTATTTAATTTGATGTCTTAATTAATCACCAAGAAGTGGCTATTAATTTGGACCCCAGCCCGCTGCCTAATTTAATCTCATCCATCATCAGTTTCTTTGTCTCTTGGTAGCGGGTTCTTCAAAAGGAATACCTCGACCCTGTATTATATCATCGAAAGAGACGGTTCCAGTTTGAGCACCATGATTTAGCTGTTCCTTGTGTTTATTTTGACGGAATCTGGCAATTTCTTCACTATATTTAGCAATTTCATTACAAGCGGAGACGATCCCAGCCGCAGTCTTTTCAACCCGCAGGTTTCGAAACGCCTTCTCCAATCCCCGAGCACCTTGCAAAGGATCAACGACAAGACAGTTGCATTCAAAGATGATGGTATGCATTATTATACCAATGTCGACTCTACCGGTAGGAGTCACTTCTTTTAGTACATCCAACATTCCCGAGGCCCCTAAACGATTGTGCACATTCAGATATTGCGTCTCGCAATCGGACGGAAAATATTCGGCAAAGAAGCAATCAGCCCCACATCTCCATCCATTGTGCTTACACGCAGCGCACGGTTTCATAATATGATCGCCATCGCCAGCCATGGAAGGGAAGAGAAGTCAAGAGGAGAGGAGAAGAAAAACAAAAAGACGGTGATTGTAGAAGAGAAGGATAGGTTTAGTATGATAATTGGAATTATCTCTTTGCACAATTGTGCCTATTTATATAGCACAAACCATCATTATAAAAATAAATCCTAGTTGTAGTAGGAAAAGACTTCCCCTTCGGAATCATAATCTAATTATTAGAAATTAAACTAGTATTTCCTATAGGAATAAATATTGTACCCATGAATTTATTAAGGAGTTTGGATTGGATTGGAACACTAATTGGATTCATAAATTGTACCCAATTGGCCTCGGCATTAACTTACCTTTGTTTTGATTTTTCATGTTGTATCGAAATATAATGAGAAGTAATTGACCAATTAATTTTTTTTTTGGAAAAACCAATTAATTTATCTTATATAGTATATATTTCAAAAAAAAATTATCTTATATAGTATATATATATATTTTTTAAAAAAACCAATTAATTTATCTTATATAGTATATATTTCAAAAAAAATTATCTTATATAGTATATATATAGTATCCCATTTCTCCCATCTAGTGGCAGATTTAAAAATATTTTTTAGGGTGGGCACGACATATCTATACCTTTACTATACTTATAGTACTACTATTAAAGTTATCCCCAAATTGTTGTATGTTCAGTATTTGACTCTTCTCACACTGACATTTTTCCAAAGGTGATTGGTTGGGAGAAAACCAATATGTATTATTATATATTCCAAATAATATTTAGAACATTGAATTATAATAAAAGTAAAACTCCATTTCCTTTTTTAATTTTCCAGTAGATAATTATTTCCTTTCATTCAACTTAATTGCTGGGATAATATCTAGTTTTATATAGTTTTGTAAAAAAACACACTATTAAAAATATTTTATAGTTATAATATGAAAAAGTTGTAAAAAAATTCCTTAATAACAAAAAAAGTATACTGAAACTAGAACCAAAGACCTCATGGTCCAGGTATACTGAAACTAAGAGTCTAACACTTTACCATCAGGTCAAATGCCCGACGACAAGTATCATTTAAGTTGATTTACGAACAATGATAACAATTAATATTAAGATTTTATCCTAAGACTTGGACGACATGATATGTTAATTCTAGGGATGATTTAGCACTGGGCATGAATTGATAGTAGCCAATTAAAACACACCAACACCGGCAGAACTAAGTGAATTATAACTAAATACCAGAAAACATGAAACACAAAATGAATATGTGATGAATAGGATCGTATAGTATTGGGTATAATTAATAAATCAAAAGGAAAAATAAAAGCAAGAAAATTATCATGACAAAGCAAGTAATAAAACTAGTTATGGATCATATATAGCTACCAATAAGTGGTTGGTTCAAGTGGTTTGACACTTGTTCTCCTTAAGCAAGATTTCGGGTTCGAGTCTCGAGAATGGAGAAAACCATTGTTAGGAGAGCTTTACCCCTATATTGGGCCAACTCGACTCAAATAAGGTTAACTTGTATATATACAAAAAAAAATGGATCATATAGCTAGGAACTTATTTTAATGTCTTAATCTCTCCGAGAAGTAGAGGCGTCCATGGGCCGATTCGGGCTGGGCCTAGCTCAATATTAACAAGGGATATGGTTGTTTAAGCCCGGCCCATATTTGTATTCGGGCCTATAATTTTGTCCAAGGCCGTCTTATATTTTTAATTGCATGACCAAGCCCGTTTAAGGCCCGTCCATATTACTTTTTAATTAAAATGAAAATTAAAATATTTAAAAATAAAAATAAAATATAAATTTTTTAATAACAAGTTAAATCTAAATGAGTTTTTGATATAAAAAACTAAATTATATAAACATCTTATAAATTTAAATCAATATATATGAATAAATTGTTTAATTTTATTATAAAATATATAACAAATAAATTAATTTTTTTATTTTTCATATAATTCGGGCCGAGCTCGGGCCTAAAGAGTCAAAATCAAACTCATCCCTATTTTGTACGAGCTTTATTTTCTTATTTAAACACGAAAAACAGGCCTAATATTTTTATCCAAAATTTCCCATTTTTCAGAGGAGTCTTCGGGCTTGGGGAATAGCCTGAATCTTGGACAGGTCTACCGAGAAGTGGCTATTTGAACTTCGCTACTAAATTAATCTATCATCAGTTCCTTTGTCTTCAATATCACTTGGTACGGAGTTAGGATTCATAAATTGTACCCTTGGGCCTCGATCGGCATGTGTTATATAATGAGAAGTAATTGACCAATTAATTTATCTTATATATGTTATAAATCCCAAATCTCCCATCACACAACTCAATTTCCAATCAATAAATAAGAAACCAAACTGATAATTGATCTCTCTCTTCGTCATTGGTATTATGACTTAAATGAAGTTATCACAATAATCATCATAATTACCTAAAATGATCACCGAAATTACTTGAAATGATATGATCCTTAAGAAATCTTAACAAAGTAGATTCGTACAATATTAATTTGTACATGCCCCTAGAAGCAAAATGGACACAATTTATATATCTGATCAAAACTTTATTGTGTGCATGTCAATATGCATTTATTTCTCCCTCATAGTAAAAATATATCATATATTAACTAATATATACTATATATTATTTTTAGTGACTATGGAAATTACTTAAAGGCCAAATTGAGGATTAATGTGGTGCCTCCTTTTGGCTTTTTTTGGACTTTTCTCAATTTTCGGGTGACTAAAAAGGCCCTCGATGAATTTACTCCCTTACTTTTCCTGTTATTCTTTTTTGTAATTTACTATTTTTATATTTATGATTAAGTGTGTTTTAATTACATATTAATTGTATGTGGGTATTAGGATTTACCGGTCCAACTCCTCTACCGGATTTCCAAAAGATTGGTGCTATAAATGTATCTGCAATAATGGTTGATTCATGGGTTAATTATTGACATTCCAATTCTATTTTCCTTTCGTCTTCATTTCAATTTGGGTGGGTTTCTTCTTCCCTAACATTTCTCTGAATTGGTTTCACATGGACTCCGTTCTGTAACCTAAAATTTTCAGGTGGACGTTGATAAGATAGCAGCGCCTTAGGATGACATAACCTAAAGTGGGAGCTTTCACTTCTCACCGCAACATTTTGTGGTAAATCTGGATTTATTTATTGATTATATTATTTAATACTTAAATTTAAGATTTCCTTATTTCTCTTTTATTTTACAAAAAGTTTTTTTTTATTTATCATTCCACTTCATTTTTATTGAGATTTCTATTAGTTGCTTATATTTAGTATATTTCCATATTTCCAAAAGCACAGTTAGCCAATGCTAAGTACAATCATTTTGTGATGCATTGTGTAATATGCTCCTGCAAATGTTCTCAACTTATTCAATTTTCCTACGACAACTATACATGCTCCTTGACTACAAAAAATTAGGCCTTCCTTATGCAGAAGTCAAATTCTTCCACCTACCCGAGTTCATTAATTTAACAATTGCAATCAAGATTAAAAAAAATGACCGGAACGCACTATATATGTTTTTTTGGATAATCAACATACATTTCAAGGAACAATTAATATTCGATTTATTTTGATGAATTATATAGAGATGTAGGAGTACAATATTAGCTTTATTTTGATGAATTACCTAGAGATGGAGTAGAATTTAAGTAATGTACTTTTACAATGAAAAAGGGGTCATGTGTTTTGCTCTATATATGCGAATTGTTTGTTTCGATGTATGAGTTTCTCCAAATTGATTAACTTACAACCAATGCAATATCTTCTTACTTATCGACTTAAACAACTACAAAAAATATAATAACCTTAATAAGAAGATGACTGCAGTGCAAACGCAGGCCGCCCTACTTGTTAAAGATTAATTTCAACAAAAAAATTTAATGACTAAGATGACATAACTAACTGTGTTAAGATTAATAAGGTTTTTTTTTTTTTTTTTTTTTGGTTTTTGGCTTAGAGCCTTAGAGCCTGACGGATGGTTGGGATATCTTTTCCCGAAGCCAGCATCTCATCGAACCACCCATAATTGCCGAGCGAGGGATAGGCGTCGTGGTCTTCAGCCTCGGCAACGCAGGTGATGAGGGATAGTGATTGCTTTAGACTTTTGTTCGAGAACTTCGTCAAACTATCCATAAGTGCCTAGCAATGGATACTCTTCGTGGTCTTACGCCTTCATCACAGAAGTTTGCAGTGCTATCTCGGGGTTTGTGCCCCTTAAAATCATCCTGATACTCTTATGACCAAATCTTTTGTTGACCAAATTTGTGACTCCAGTCGATTCTGGATTTGTCGACAGATCAACTCTGACAAGAGCCTTCAACACAGAGGTAGTCTTTGCAGGAAGGTTGTCTTCACCCGACAATTTTTTTACTACGTTTAGGGTTGTTAATGATACTCAAACTCAAAGTGATTTAGATGTTGAAACTCTGGTCAAAGGAGGAGCTTTGGCACCGGGAAGGGTGAAATTAGTGCAGAATCCCTATACAATCTGTGAAGATGAAGAAACCGAGTCAGATCCTTGACCAAGGAGTTCAAAGCAGAGGTCCTCTTCTTAGAGTAATCTGGAGGCGGTGAAGACATCTTACATATATAAATAGAACCCCCTTTCAAAAGTCGGGTAACATAACATTATCCCCTTTCAATTCACCCGCTCGCTTCCTTTTTGTTGGATTCTTCCTTAGAAGTGTTGGATCTTAGCCGAATCCATTCCAACTATTTGGTCTTTCCCCAGCATCACTTGCCATCCTTAGTTATGTATCGGTTCGACCCGAAGGCCATCTTCGATGATATGAAGCATACATACATGGATGACTATATGGATGACATAGTGGTAAAGTCCAAGACAAAGAGCAATCACATAAAAGTCCTACGATTAGTCTTTGAGAGGCTTATCATTATCAAATCTCAGTTGAGGTTGAACCCTATAAAATGCGTCTTATGCGACACGTGGCTTAATTGGGGTCGACACTTGTCACCCCCAATGGCCAACTCATAAAAAGGGTTATTTACGTAATGATCCTTGGATATTTTAACTTTATGCTTTTAGTTCCTTTTGATATTCCTTATAAGCTCTTCAACTTCATCTATTTTACATTAGAGCCCTCAGACATTTATACTTTATGCAATTTCATCCTCAAACTTTTTACTTTATACAATCTAGTCCTTTATTTCCATTTCTTTAACTTTTAACTCTTATTAATTTAACTCATTAATACTCTATGAAAATGACTCGTAATAGTTTTCTATTACTATTTAAATTTCGTAGTGTGGAAATTATCATGTGTATAAATGATAAAAGGTGTCGCCGCAACGAAGCACGGTAGGTATTTGCTTGTAACCAAAACAACAACCCCTCACCCGAAGCTAGTAATAATGCCAATCCCCCTATCCATAACCATTTTCATTCCAACATTAAGCAAAAGAGAATCATTACATTCGACATACAAAGTTCGACAATCTTCCATCATATCGATGAGCACCTCCTTCCTTGAACTCCTTTGGATGTCAATGCTTCAGTTTGAAGTTTGTATTTTTCTACTATGCCCCTTCTCCACCAACTGGAATTTTATGTAAAGGATATAATCTTATAGTTTACTATTTAATTAAGTATATTAATGAAGAAATTAAGTTTGAATTCAGTTCTAGTCCTGCAATATGCCGAAAAATTCTTAAAAAAAAAAAAGAAAACTTTGAAGATGGGTAATCTCATGCATCAAAAAATTTCAAACTTTTATGGCAAAGTTTAGTCCAATTTCAATAAATAATTAAGTTAAAATATTTTTGGAGAGCTTCTACCTTCATGCTCCCAAACTGGAATGGATTAATTTTGGGATATATACCTTATTTAAACAAAAAAAAAAGTTAAATTTTCTTGCAAATGTACTACTCCTGTCCCAAAATATGTGTCCACTTAATTAACTAATTCACAAAAGGCAAGAAAAGTAGTTATATTTAAAAAATCTATGCTATTTTCTTATGTATTTCCAATTTCACCCTTACTCCCTACTTCCATTCATTCTCTCTCCTCTCATGTCTTTTTTTCTCAAAATAATTCAAAAGAAATGAAATTTTGAAATGAACCATAAAGTAAATGAGGGTAAAATGGGAAAATAGCCATTTAATGCTCTCCTGAAACTGTAAGTGGACACTTATTTGGACAAAATTTTCTTTTAATAATGGACACATGCATATATTGGGACAGAGGGAGTATCATTTAAGTTTTTTTGAGATCCAAAGTATCATTTAAGTTGATTTACGAATAATGATAACAATTAAATATTAAGATTTTATCCTTCCCTAAAAAAATATTAAGATTTTATCCTAAGACTTGGACGACATGATATGTTAATTCTAGGATGATTTAGCACTAGGCATGAATTGATAGTAGCCAATTAAAACACCAACACCGGCAGAACTAACAACATGTTTGTTTCAGTGTAATTGCAATTCAATTACAACCTAATTCAGCGTGTTTTGCAGTTCAAAGGTTTGGTTCAACCTTTGCGAATTCCAATGTCGGGACAATTACGTGTGAGCCCTGAATTGCAATTCGGAGCTCTCACCTCTGATTTGCAATTCGGTGGTTTCACCAAATTTAGCTTTCATCTTTTTACCATTTTAGCCTCTTCTATTTTATTATAAATACCAATCTAATAAATGAGAAAAAAGACGAAATTGATCATCTCCTTCAGTTCACCACATTCATGTAACTGTCTGATTTCCTTAGCCTCGTCGGTGTACCTACTGCCGATGAAAACCCATTCTTGTAAACCCCAAACCCACACACCAACCTAATCACAATAACCACCAGTACTACACATCTCTGGGTTTGGTTTTTTGGATATGGGATTTTTGTTGGTTTTTAATAAAGGGTCTTTACTCTTTATAAACAGAAAAGAGAACGAAAGAGATATAGAAGGAGTGAGGGAAAGAGGTGGGTTTCTTTCGGATCTGAGAGAAAAACGTGTAGTGATGGCGGCTTCAATTTCTTGGCTGGCTTCAATATCTTGAAAAGCATGGCGGTGAGGGATTTAATGGGAAGGGAATAAATAAACAAGAGAAGGAAAGAAGACATGCGAGTTAATTATAAAAAAAAAAATGCCTAGGCTGGGAGTCAAAGGAAATAAAACCAGAGAAGAAGAAGAATGGCATGGTAAGGGATAAAGGGTAGAATGGAATTTTTATATTTACTCCTTTGCATATTCATACTTTGAACCAAACTACGTATTTGTTAAATCAATTCACCCTTTTTTCAATTCATTCTCAATTCAATTCCCTTTCTATTCCTCCTAAATTCCTTCCGGTGAACCAAACATATTATAAGTGAATTATAACTAAGTACCAGAAAACATATGAAACACAAAATTAAACTAATTCACAGAAGGCAAGAAAAGTAGTTATATTTAAAAGGTTGAAATCTCAAATAAGTCCCTGAACTTTGCTATAAATCTCAAATAAGGGTCCAAACTTTATAAAAGGCCAAATAAGGGTCTCAACTTTTCGAAAAATCTCAAATAAGTCCATTCTGTTAACTTTGACGGTGCATGAAATACACATTAGAGAAAAGCGCGTGGGCTTCTATAATTCTGATTTTACAATTTTTTTTGGGTAGAATTTTTGTGAAATTAACTTAGAATATCTAGTAAAAAAGTTAAAATAAAAAATGATAAATTATCTCTCCTTTCCTCATCTTTTCTGCTTCCTCTCTCTGGTTCTGCTTAGGAGACTTCCGTTTCTCATTTTGATTCTCATTCATGTCTTCCACAAAAGCCTTGGTCTCTGCATCAGATGAAAGCACCATTTTCATTCCTGATTCTTCATCGTTAGAAGGGAAGTTGACGCCAGCTTCCCAAGGAGCTTCGTTCTTGGGGAAATGTCATCAGGCAGCCAAGCTATTTCCCAAGCGTCGTTCCAAGACTCATCTTTGTTGTTTTGAGAATGCTTAGTCGAAAGGATTCTAAAAAGGGTAGTTGCGTTGAAGTGGGGTTTAGCCAATTTCGAGTGAATTGATTTAAGAACATGATATTTTAAGTTCATAAAAAGGAAATTACAAGTAGCATACTTCAGAAAAATCAAGAAGTTTGGCATCATAAGAAAATTAATTTATGTAGCAAAAAAAAAGAAAATTAATTTATACCAGCAAAAGCAAGCAACAAAGACAAAGAGATGTGAGGGGGACTTTTAAAAGCCCAAAAGAGATTGCTAAACATATATACATTATTAATAAGTTACAAAATGATATCATATAAGGAGATAAAATGCGCTTCCATTTTTTTTATATTACAAAAAGACATTCCAATTAATGCCTCCAATTTTTTTGTTATTCTGGATTTCTATAGTATTCCTTAATATTTCAAGCCAAGGAAAGGAATGCCCATGCTTTGGAACCAGTTTTCACGGCCATTAAGGAAATTTTGCAACCAGTCTTGTCGAGATTAGCACCAGGGCCAGGATTGTTTGCAGAGAGACTTAACCAATTTAACACAATCTGGTTGGTCGCAGTCCTCAGCAAGAACACAAAGATGGTTTTAGGAGCTTTTAAATAGCAAATCTGAAATGTTGGCTCCATGTTGAGAATCTCGGCGAGTGAACACGGCGGTGATGGCGGTTCCACGGTGGGAGTAAGCTAGAATCTAGGTTTCTGTTCTTAGTTTGAATTTTTTTTTTCCTTTGCTTAAAATTTAAAAATAAAAAACTAACCCAAATAATATGAAATAAATATTTAACGGAAATAATGGGGCTAACGGTGCCACGTCAGCGTTCCGTCATAGTTGACGACGCGTGTCATTCAAACACCCAATCAGAGACTTATTTGAGCCTACTTGAAAAGTTCAAGGCCTTATATGACCTTTTATGTAGTTGGGGTGCTTATTTGAGATTTTCTCGAAAGTTCGGACCCCCAATTTGAGATTTCAGCCTATTTAAAAAGTCTATGTTATTTTCTTATGTATTTCCAATTTTACCCTTTCTCCCTACTTCAATTCATTCTCTCTCCTCTCATGTCTTTTTTCTCTTCTCTCTCCTCTCATGTCTTTTTTCTCAAAATAATTCAAAAGAAATGAAAATTTTGAAATGAACCATAAACTAATTGAGGGTAAAATGGGAAAGTGGCTATTTAATGCTCTCTTGAAATTGTAAGTGGATACTTATTTTGAAACAAAATTTTCTTCTAATAGTTGACACATGCATATATTGGGACAAAGGAAGTATCATTTAAGTTTTTTTTTTTTTTTGAGATCCAGAGTATCATTTAAGTTTTTTTTTTGGTAAACTAGTACTCCTTCTGTCCCATTATATAAGTCCCCTTCTAGAAGCTTTTTTTGTCTCAATTTATAAGTCCCTTTATCAAACCCAATGCTTATTTATTAGCTATTTCCAAAACTATCTTTGGTAGTTAAGAGAGTTAGTAGGAGGAGAGAGAATTAGTGGAGAAAAAGATAAGGGTAAAAATAGAAAATAAAGGTAAAAGTACATAAAATTTTGTATCCTAACTAATTTTCTTAATCTTGATGATATAGTTAAAAGGGACTTATATTATGGGACTGAGGGAGTATCATTTAAGTTGATTTACGAACAATGATAACAATTAATATTAACATTTTATCCTTCCCAAAGAAAAATATTACTAAGAGTGTGTTTGGTAGGGAGGAAGTGGGAAGGAAAGAAGAGGAGGAGAAAGAAATGGGAAGGAAGGAAAAGACTTCCTTTGTTTGGTAGGAGAGAATTGGGCCTAAGGAAAGAATTAAGGGGGAAATGGGAGGGAAGTGAGAGGCCCATTTCCGTGGGTTTAATTCCGTCCAAAGTTGGGCGGAAGTGGGAGGAAATTATTTGGCCCGTGATTTTAAAGTGATTAAAAGACACTTATGCCCTTTATATCCATCTAAAAATTACATTTTTTACCTCTTAAAATCACGATTTCTTTCTATTCAAAATCAGATTTCTGACTTCTCTTTTTTCTTCAGTTCATCATCGCCACTCATCCAAATTCAAATAAATCTGAAATTATTATTTGGATTTCATCACGGCCCAGATCAATCTCGTCAACTCGAGCTCAATCTTCACCTCAATCTCGTGCTTGGAACAAGGTTAGATGCTTTTAGTTGGTTTTTTCAATTAGTTTAAACCATTTAATCAATGTATTGAGTTCTGTTGCAAAGCTCAAATGTGATTCAGATGTGTTCTCAATGTATAGAGAGTTGAATTACGTGGGAATTAAGCCTGATTTGTGTACTTTGAACATTCTGTTGAGTTCTTGTTGTAATTTGAGGCAAATGGATTTGGGGTTTTGTGTTTTGGGTGAAATCATGAAGAGGGGATTTAAACCTGATTTATGTACTGTTGGTAGAACTATGGTTTAAAAATGAGATTACTTGGACAACTATGGTTTCAGGGTATCAACCTTGGCCTTATGCGAGATTGCCATGAATGAGTTTAAACTATAAGGTTAAAAGGGAAAAAGAAAAATCATGTTTTATGGTTTATTGGCTTTTGCATGAAATGTAATTCCTGCATATGCTTGACTATATATCTGCTATTTCCCTATAAAGTGAGTGGTATATAGATTACCATTTTGCATATCATCTTCTGCTGGAGAAATTTGTCAACAAATCTTTGCGAAAACATCTTTAAGCTGACTTTTAGCAGAAATGGATCAAAATTGTTCATGACATTTTCCCCTTTTTATCATAAATAATATCAGGATAATTGTGCCAAGTTTCACTTATTTAATTTACACCGAAAAGAATCAAGTAATATACTGATGGTATTGTCAAATCTTTGCTGGTTTAGTTTCTTTGAAAACCTTATCTCTTTGAATACCATAGTCCAAGTGCAGCAGCAACTAAAATAGTCAGGATAAATATTTCTTTAATGAGGATCAGTTTGTTTAGTCAAGAACTGATGCAAAGTTCATAGATAGTTTTTCCTTTTCTATCAGGATACATTCACATGCATTTGATTCTTAACTTTTGATGATCATGCTGGTTTCTTCCTGCTTTTTTCTTGATACTACATTTTTCTAACTAGCCTATCACTTTGCATCAGAGCAAGTCAGACTCTACTCCTCTAATTAATATTATTATGATTTTAAAAAGAAAAAAAATGAAATAAAGTGAAACCAAAATTCATTTTTTATATCATTTTTAATTAGCTTCAAAATTTTCTTCTCCCAATATCAAGCCTCATTCAAAGAAACTAGTTCTTCTAACAATTCTTCCATCAATAATCCAAATATTGCATATTCGACTTCTAATGCTATCTCTCTAATCTGCTCTTGGTTTCTCTTCCAACCATCAAGCTCTCTTCTGAAATCTTGTTCAACCATCATGTCAATGGTGTTTGTCTCCAACCTTTTACAAACCCCTTTTTAACGATGTCATGATCCTTTGTCTGGTGTCTGATAATGCCATGAAATGGAACCTGAGATTCAGAAATTTACATTAATTGTTTGTTGTTTCCCATTTGGACCAAAAGGAATTAAAGGGTTTATGTTCATTTTACTTCTCTTGCGCCAGCTTGAATGCAAGCCTGATTTGGTACATATGTCATACCTTTTGTCGATGTTTAAGGGAACTGACTTGCTTTGGTCTGAATTCCATGTTTTAGTAAAGGAAAGCTCTACTAAGTCATCAGTTTGGGTTATGACATTGAAATGCTCTGTTTCCATTCTGCAGCAAATTACAGTAGTTTCAATTTCAACTCATTTGCAGCAGACAAGAATCAATTTTCTGCTTGATTTTCACAAAATCATTAATGTAAAAATGGGTGAACAACTTACTTGTCATATTTCAATTTACTAATTTACATGAAAAGTAAACTTACTTGTAAACACAATTTATGACTTGAAATATGACAAGTAAGTTGTTCACCCATTTTGATTAGTAAATTGAAAATACATGGGGCATTTAAGAAGTTTAC
>AWUE01020768.1:0-44971 GCA_001974825.2 Corchorus olitorius | reverse complement strand
GAAGAACAGACTCAGTCTTAGCAGCAAAGTTCTGTAATTAGTGAGGATCTCACATGAGAAACCAGTTTATCTTTTCAATCATTATTAAGGACCCAAAAGACTTGTTTATAGTAAGTTTCATTTTGCTTTTGTTGCACTCATGCAAATAAACATCATGTTCGGAGTTTTTTCTATGTCAATGCAGGCAACAACTTACCCTAAGCTCTAATCTTAATAAACATTGGGAAGATTATTTTATACAAAATCAACACCAGTGCACACATTTTAAACTAGCTCATGAAGATTTGCTTCTTTGAATCAAGATTCTCTATGAGCAATTCTCACTCAAATTGGAAATAAATTGATGCACTTCAGTGAACAGTGCATAATTCAACATATCTATCTACATTATTAAGTCAAACCGTTTTGAATGCATATCTCACCTTACCTCTGCTCAATAGAATGAGAAGCAACTATGGCTCAGTCTTCACCAGGTCTTCGACAGAGCTTCTATAATTGGCAATCAGATCCCTAATATTGGAAGAAAATGAATTACCAAATTTAATAACCACAAAACTCAAAATGGAGAAACACAAGCCAGGAGCAACTACTCAGCACTCACCTCCTTTGATTTAATAATTGTTCACTTTCCTCCAGCTTTTTCTTTTGTCCTTCAACAGTCTACATTCGAAAACAAATCTTGATCAATAATATCCCAATCCCTCAAAAAGAAAGGACCCAAAACATCAAATGCAACATCATATATTTTCTAAATCATAGGCTAAAATAAAATTCATTGAACCCTCAAAATTCAGCTTTATCAATATCTGTATAAACAGTAGAACAGAAATTACAAACTAAAAAACAAACGAGAGTTGGTAAATTACCATAGCTTTGGTGTTAATTGATGCTCCAATGGAGTTCAATAGCTGCTGGCACTTCTCAAAATGATTGTTCAATTCATTAACCTACCCACAACAAAAGTACAATCAATGATCTTAAAGATAAACACTAAACCCAAAGTTCAAAGCTTTAAAACAAAAAATTCAACGAACCAAAGCATCAGAATGTTGGTCTCTTGTTCCATTATCAATTGCATCAGCCAAATTCTCCACCAACTGCCATCCCCCAAAACCAAACACATAAGAAAAGAAAGAAAGAAAACATCAAACACACAAAAGATGAAAACTTCAAAAGTTTAAAGGGTATACATGTAAGAGGTGGAAGTGGGAAGCTAGAGACTGATGGTGTTGATTCTGCTGCGTTTGCTGTTGCTGTTGTTGTTGTTGTTGTTGTTGTAAAATACGCTGCTGCTGTTGTTGTTGCTGCTGCGGCGGTTGTTGGAATTGTGGGGGAAGAAATTGTTGCTGCGGTTGTGGCGGTGGAGAGAGATATAGATGGTCTTGATTGGAGGGAGTAGATACGTTACTGTGGGTTGGGACGCTGGGGATCATAGTCCAGCTTCCTCCTCCGCCGTATGGATCCATCGTCTTTCCCTCTTTCTCTCTCTCTCTCGACTCGCTTCGCCGGCGCACAATTGGACAGAGATGGGAATCTTTGCTAATGTACGCCTGTTTTAATATTCTGCCAGGCGCGTGGTAAGAAAAAGTAGCAAACGATGTCGTTTATAGGGAAAGTCTTTCTTTTGACACGTTAGAGGCATTACAGGAACCGCCTACCGAGAGCAGAAGAAGAGGGGGACAAAAAAAAGGTTACATTTTTTTAACGAAATTACTTACCTTTCAATTCTCTCTTACACTCTCCAAATTGTCGGGAAAAGGCCACAATCAAATAATATTCGCTTTTAAGGTTCGATTTCTTCAACCTCTTCTGTTATATAATCTGGTATTGTTGTTTTATGTTTTAGATTTCTTTGCCCTTTGTGATCTTAAGTTTGCCAATGAAGAAGGAACAGAAAGAAATTTTCTGTTTTTTGGTTGGGTTAGGGATAGGGGGGGTATCAGATTATTTATTTGAGGAAATGGGTACTTACCCAGAACTGCTTTTGGTGTTGAACTTCGAATTTTAAATAGATTTTCTGGGATTTTGGTCATATTATGAGAGCTAGAGTTAATGGCTGACGTCTCTAGTACAAATTAGGAGAAAAAGTGGGAACCTTTTGGTTTCTAAATGAAGGTGATCTTGTAGAATTGATCCTGCATTGCTTAAATGATTAAGGATTTATCTGTTCTGGATTGATTAATTTCCTTTTTCAGATTGTTGAACATGCTGGTGAGAGTTGGAAATCCTTAGTCATTGTTTTATTAGCATTTCGTGAAGTTCTAGTTTTCTTATTTCATAGATGATCGTAGATAGAGACATGTATGCTATTTTGCATCTGCAACTGGATTTTGCTTTCTGCCGGGTGGTTGGTTGTGTTTCCGATAGTGGCATGGACATGTTTTTAAGGCTTTGTTTTTGGAATAGAGGAAGGAAAGAGGGAAGGATGGAAATTTTTCCAATCTAATAGTTGGAATTCATACCCTCCTGTGTAGTTTTGTAGCTGAGCCTTCTGATCGAATCACTTTCCTTTCCTTACTCTTTGCGATCCTCCCAAACAAAGGTAAGGGAATGTAAGGCTTTGTAACTAAGTAGGGAATAAGTTAGAATGAAGGTTTTGAAGAGAAAAGCTCCCTAGTGAAGTTTGGGGATGGTTGTTCACTTATGCTCATAGTATGCTGTTAGGGTCACAAGTAGGAGGAAAGGCCACTCTTTTATCTTTGTTACTAACTTACTATCATCTTTGGATAAATTGCTGTTCTCTGTGTCATAGGCAACAAAATACAAGTGTTTCTGATGTTTAGCTTGTATAAGAATTGTGGTTCCTCATGGTATGATGATGGAGGCTTCCAAATGTTATGCATAATTAAATTTGTAGTGTTATTGATAATTGAGGATGATGTGGCTCGTCCTCAAGACTTGAGTGCATTAGATTTGAATAAAAGTAGATTCTTTACTACAATGAACTGTTGGAATTCGTCAAGCTCAATGGTCTGGCTGATCATTGCAGCCATGGAAAGCTTTCTGTAGGTTCACTAACTATGCATGTTTTGGCTTTAGTTGACGTTGGAGTAGGAACGTGTAAATCTATGGGTCAAATCTT
The DNA here is from genome assembly GCA_001974825.2 of Corchorus olitorius. Taxonomy (NCBI): domain Eukaryota; kingdom Viridiplantae; phylum Streptophyta; class Magnoliopsida; order Malvales; family Malvaceae; genus Corchorus; species Corchorus olitorius. The sequence goes on along the minus strand of AWUE01020768.1, from coordinate 41,889 downwards.
ACTGCCCAAAGTGGTGGTGGTGGCGGCTGGTGGGGGGTGGGGGAAGGGGGGGTTCGGGAAGTCAGATATGATACTTATGAAGATTAAATGAACCCAAGATTACTAGCCAAAAAAAAAAAAGAATCCAAGATTCTATGCTAATGCAAATTCGGTGGTCAAGGTGACTTGAAGTAAATTTCAGTGTGAAATATGAGCTACAGCAGGGCTTTATAGCTGGTTATGGGCAGGGTTATTCTTTTGCATTATTAATTAATGCATACATCAAGATGTTAGCATTAGATTTTACAGTTTAGGTTACTATTTACTTTATTTGTTCACAGTTTTGAGCTATATTAGTTCAAATGAGAATAGAGATTTGGATTTATTTGATATTGGAAAATTGCAGATTCAATAAAATATGGCGGTTAAACCAACAGTAGCATTGAGGGCTATACTCGTAGGAGGGGTAGCTGTATTTGCAAAAGTAGCTGGTGCAATGAAGGCAGCCGGTGGTGCAAAGTTGGGTGCAGCCGCAGTTGCCATGACCGCGGCAGCATCTGCAGCTATGTCAGGATCAAAGCAGGACGAAAAAGATGCATCTAAGCAACCTTCAAAATAGTCATCACTGTTTCTCCCATTTTTAGAAGCTTCTAGACATTTGTAATGTATGTATCATAGTTGGCTGCTTCCATGAGATTTGTTTGGAGCAGATTGGCTATGTTTAAATTGTACTAATTTTGACCATCATAAAGCCTTTAATTTACTTGAAATAAGAGAAACCAATGGTGTTGACTTCACTTAAGCTTCCTATTGGCCATTATATGCTGATTTTGCTGAAATACTAGCATAATTCTGGCTTTATTGCACGTTGTCTGATGGAATAATCAAATATGCATATCAGAAAATGCTTCTTTTCAGATCATCAGCTTCACTTAACTGATGCTTCATTATGAAATTTTAGCCAAAAGTGTAATTTAGAAAATAATACAGCTGTTTTCTGATCTGAATTTTTATATGAACAATCGAGTGCTATGTTATTTTCTTCTACAGCTTCTGCCTACTTCCATCCACCCAAGGCACATTTCCTCTGTACAACAAATGTGATGCGATGCTTTCTATGTTATATACAATCTTACAAGGCGGCAGGGGAACATTCTGGAAAGATCCAATGCTAGTGGATTGGTTGTTAACTGTGATGCTTTATTATCCCCTTTTGTCAAACTTAGCATTGAGGTGCCATTAAAGTTGATGTACACTTGCTTTGCTCGAACCGCAAGTGAAATCTGGCTGATCAAGTGAATGTACCACGAGCTCAGGATTCGGTGATTCTAACTCGAATATGACCTACATATTGGTGAACCAAACCAGTTAACAAATCTCTTATAAATAACAGATCGAGTATATCAATTTCGATTATGCATAGGGATCAAAACTATAGTAAAATAAATATAGGCATAGGCATCTCATACCAAAATATTTTCCCCACGCCGGAGGATCGGAGCAGGGATATAAAGGTTGCATTGTGGTCCTGCAGTCTGCAACAAAAACCAGTATTTTCCAGAGTAAACAAATTATTCTCAGAGATAAATAAACTACATAAGAATAAATGACAAACAAAACTACGTGAGAATAGCTTGCAAGACCGAGGAATTTGAACTATATTGACTTACTGGCCAATATCTTCCAATGTTGAATTCATTAACAAAAGCAATCCCTTTGCCCCAACCTTTAAATGATATGTATGTATCTGTAACTTCAGTAGTTGTATCAATTATGAAGTGGCCAGTGTAGAATGATGGTCCTTCTACAATATCCTCTGCATAGATCAGCATACCTTACGAGATTATCATTTTATTACATCACATTTTGTGTTCATTAGTTCATACTTTGTAGAAATGAGGTATAAGAGAACATCTAGTATGAACAACACAAGCAGAAATAACAGTCATCTGATAGAGCACGACTTTTAGATTCTTCTTTCTTGAGAGTTGAGACATACCTGACTCGTGTTCTAGTTTTTTGTGGATCGATAATTTAGGGGCTTGAAATACATTCTGAATGACAGGATTAAATTTTGGTGCCTCATTCAGGTTGTGGAAAGGAATCGAGATTAGTTTCCATCCCTTCAGAACTCTCCCATCTACATAAACAGAAGACAAAATACCCTGCAAAAAAAATTCAGCAAGAATGGTCAAATTATGTGTTAGACTAGGAAACATCCAGCAGCAGACTGAAAGTGTTCATGTTGCTTGGTCTTGGTATACTAGTGGTTCTAAAGGACCACTTTTCATTGACGAAGAAACTTATCTAAATGCAGTTTCCAATGAAAAGGAACATAGAGCTATCAAATAACCGTTGTAAATATGTTATATGGTAGTAAGCAATAGATTAACAGATTCAAGGAATTTCTAACACCTTCTACAACACGCTTTCATGGCCAAAGAGAATAAAAAGTTCAGGTTGCCACTAAGATGGCAATTAAGTGAATATTCTTAAACCTACTATCAAAAGGGAACAACTCTAATCAATAGAAGTAAATGAGAATTTGAGTAATCCCAATAAATAAAATAAACGTTGACCAGACATCATTTCAGAGATAAATCACAGATTTGCTTCACAGACAAGTTTACCTTCCTGTCAAACACGTATGGTCCATAATTTACACGACCCATGTTTTCAACCTGCATAAGTCAAAGCTGTAGAAACTTAGATAGGACATATATACAATATCAAGTTATAAATTAAAAAATAATTATTGAGCACGTGGGAATTTATTAGGTATGTGCCTTACTAAGTTCTGATTATATACCATCAGTCACAACATACCAAAAAATGCAGAATGTCTAAACCCTAACAATTCCATAAGCTCTATTTAAAAGTACGATTCGAGAAGCCAAATTTTTTTTGACTAAGCTACCATTTAACAATCACAGATAAATAACGACCAAATTGTTATAAGAAGACACAAGGTGATATGTTCAAAGCATAAGGACAGTTGGTTACCAAAATGAATAAGCTGGTGTTAGAAACACAATTAGCATTTGGAAGGCGAACCGCTTGATTTGACCATCTTTCAATTATACCAACATATGATACTTCTCCCTCATTAGCTGTAGAAGAGCATGATATGAACACTTGAGCTCTGTCATGCACCTGCAAGCATAATATTATAAGTAATTATCTTTATAAATATTATATTTCTCTGAATTATTTGTTAATATTGAATAATTGAGGGAAAGAGAATTACACATATTAGCCATAAGACTAGAATGAATTAGTAATCTTAACTACAAAATCAGGAAGATGCCATACCTTTGGTATAACTAGCTTACTTCCGCCAGGTTTTGATGCATATTCAGATACATATAATAGAAATCCATACATCTGGACATTAGGAAAAGAAATAGGAGAGAATATTCAGCAATCTTGAATTTAAAAAAGGGCTAAACATAGAAGCAAATGAACACCAAAGCCACTAATTTTTGCGCACCTGGTATACATACTCCATTGCAGTTGGATTTTCCGCTTCTACAATGTGTGCAGAATCAATCCCATCAAGTAAATTAAATAGAATAGCTGTTTGTTGTAACTGGATAGATCCATATCTTGTCATTTTAATATTGGAAGGAACTGAAGGAAGAGGTACCGGACTATATTTCCCCAACACTCTCCTAATGGCTGAAACCAGAACAGATTTAATGGTAAACTTCACATGAACAGAAGCCACACACCTATCAAGAAAGCTTATGTACTCGAACACCAGATAACAGGACTCATCTAAATAAAGGGAAGTGAATAAGTAAGCTGCTTCTGCCATTGGTGTAATGCCTCTGCTTAACTCGCTCTATCTCCTTTCTACATATTGTATTCACTGACTCATTCAAGTTTTATAAGTACCATTCTTGGTTACCACAGTTGTCTATCCGCTTGTCAAATTTAATATTAAATTACAAACACAAAATAAGGCCCTCAAATGTAGATTTACATGCAAAGTTTTCTGAGAGATCCTGGGCCAGGTACTATACATTTCAAAAAAACTATGATTGTCCTCTAGTCTTGAAATATTCAGCCAGCAAACATTGATCATACCTTTGAATTTTTCATTCTCCACATCACCAGACTCTGAAATCGGTGCATCCTGGGGCAAAGTACATCAATTTGTAGCTTTGAAGATTTTGCATAAGTTAATATACTAACTACAAGGAATAATCACCCTTACATAATCATAGGATGTTAAGTCAGGCTTGTAATCTGAGACATCCACACCAGTATTAGCTCCATTATAAAATCCAAAGTTAGTTCCACCATGCGCCATCTGCAATTTGAAAGCTTAAATCATAGCAGGAGATATCAAAACACCACAGCAGAAAAAGTGGCATAGCCGCATAGGAAGAACATACATAAAGCACAACAGAACCATTTCGAGACACAATATTTTCCAAAGCAGCTGCTGTCAAATTTGCATCTGTCCTTGCAATCTTCTCACCCCAGTGTGTAAGCCAACCTGTGTAAAACTCCCTGGAAATAAAAAAAGCATTATGAACATCAAAAGATATCTATCGGTTAGCATAAATTAGAGATAGACACTTACGCAGAAAGAGGTGGTGATTTCCCAGGGGAATTGAACTCCTTTTGTAACTTAAATATAGGCCAAGGATCATCCCCAGTCGTGAAGTCAACAGCTAGAAATTACAAGAAATTATTAAATTAAGCAATTGCGTGAGCGCACAAAGACATATGCATACATGTATGTATCTTTATTTCAATGAAAAGTAGTAAGGATAGGAAGACTATTATTAGTTTCTCAAGTATGAGATTCCCCGCTGGCCATTTTTAGTTATTAAATATGGAGACAGTGATCTTGAGCAGTACCAGAAAAGACATCAGCTCCTTGAATAGTTCCTTTTTCAAGAGTTTCTCTAGTACCTCCATCTGTAGTGTACCTGAAACCATTATGATTATCTGAATAGATGCATATATAATCAAATAATTATGCAATATGCGCTCGTAGTCATCTGGTCAAAGTATATGGTGCTAATGTGCTTGTGATTAATACTAGTTTCAACAAAGTAACATAAAGTATAAGAGACCAGAGGAAATAAACTGTCACTTTGCCATTATCTGTGCATAGAAAGAGAAGATAAGAAACTGCACCAGAAAATTTTTGCATGCTGAAGTAGAGTTCCTTTTAATCTAGTTAGCAACAAACATAGTTTATAGTTATTACCTCTCAAAGAGAGTCCAAGATAATTCCAAGGTATCTTATCAAAGTCAGATCTTAATCCTAGATGAGTAGAGGTAAGTAAACATTGGCTATGTGATGCATTGGCCTAAATAAATGCATCATATCATTTTCTGCTAGGTATCTCCTTAAGCACTCAATTAGAATTATAGTACCACAGTAATGCAGACCTGTCTTTCTTGTAGACTTAGATTTTACATAGATAATCTATGGCTGTAAGCATTAAAAAAGAAAACCTCATACAAAATAATGTCTTCCCCAAGATGGCCTCTAGCCAACTTCACCAAGTGACGAAGATAAGCTTTATCATCTCCATATGACCCAAATTCATTTTCAATCTGTGCCAAGAAAACAATACCTCGTTTTAGTGTAACTTTACTAACATAAAATGTTGAAAATCTCAGAGAATGACATTCAACAGAACAAATGCTTTCATTGGAAGGAAGAAGAATTAGATATGGTATGTACAAAACGTGAATATTACCTTATGTTCTGTGTTATGGAGAGAGATATGAAAGGACAAGGAACATGAGAAAATGCATTTCTTTCAAAATGAGGCCAACAAAACATACTTGGCAGAAGGTTATCTATCTTGACCTCTATTTGGCTCATACTTAAATTATTTGCCGCACTTAACCAAAAGACAACAAGAAAAATGATGCAGTTCAAAGTAAAGGCTAGCTGTTATCTTAGCCTCTCTGCTCTCTGTGAAGTATTATCTAAGATTACCAGGTACCAGGTTTCTGTTCTTATCATGAATAGAGAGGGTCTTTTTCTGCAACTGCCTTAGTTCATAACTTTGAACTCAGCTTAACCACCTAGCTAGACTTCATAGCAGATAGTTAAGCTCGTTAGATGAAATCCATCACAATTACCAGAGGGAGAAATCTGTTTTAGCAATTAAGCTTAAAAATCCAAAGAGATAAAACAGAGTGGCACCTCTGTTCTTTAAAAAAATTTTGACTGGCTAATAATTAAAATCATGTCATGGAACACGGTAGTTTTACACGAAGCAGTAGATATTCCATGCCCATACCTGAACCATAATAATAGGGCCTCCATTGCCATATAGAAGAGGAGCTACTTTTGGCAGTAGGACTCCCCACCATCCTTCAACCTGTAATATCATATTTAAAACATAATCCAGCAATTATAAAATGCCAGTTGATCCATCCTCCAACGACATATTAAACAAACAGAAACCACACAATAAGCATGAAAACTAGAACTTTATGTCCAATATCATATCCCTTAATATGCCTTATAAATCAAGGAGTATATGAGAACATACCACTTGGAGGTAAGCAGGATCAGATGACCTTAGTCTCATGGTTGGCTCCATAGCAAGTAACCAAGCTGGGAATCCTCCGAGATCCCACTCTGCAAGAGAGATATGTTCCCCAAAGGAAACCAAGTCATCATCAACACCGACAGTGAAAAAACCTATTGTCACTAGAGCAAAGGAGAGCCATAAATGTAATAGAAACTCTCCTTCATTGCAACTAGAAATAAGAGGGATCTATGTTTCCATGTAAGAATAGAATAAAACAACAAGTGCAGAAGATCAACAGAAGAAAATGGAATCCCTTTAAATCAGTTTAAAAATAACTTTCACATCAACTATGAGAAATAATAGACTGAAAAATGAAAAACAGTGGGAAAAAAGAGGCTATAATCAGTTGTCAAGAGCTGGGAACCTTATGTTGTAAGGTTAAAAACTGAAGTGCATAATTATCCCTCATTTCAATGATTATAAGAAGCAATCCGCTTGGAAACATTTTAGTCGATACATGATATGAAGTAAAATATTACACACATGCACAGAACAGCAGACTAACCTGCACATATATAAGGCCCAGCTCGAAGCATAACAAGGAGACCTAGCTTCTGGCATAGTTTGAGAAACGATTCTAGATCAGCAATGCCTTCAAAAACCAATTTTCCAGGCTCTGGTTCATGCAAGTTCCAAGGGATATATGTTTGAATAGTATTTAACCCCAATGCTTTTGCTCTCAAAAGCCTATCTTCCCAGTACTGCATTCAATAGGATAGTAGGTCATGAAATGGCTAAAAGTAGAGCAACCAACTCGCCCCACTACTAACAATATCAAAAATTTCATTTGCAATGCCCAAAAAACAGTAAGAGATCTTTTCTGACACACACACACAAAACATATGCTAAAAACAACAAAAATCTTTTCTACAGTATTTTCAATTCCCAGTTACTCATCAAATTAACACCACGAGATAGGAACAAATTTGGAAATTGCTAATTGGTAACAAAAGGAATACCTCAGGAAGAACCCGGAAATAGTGCAAGTCACCACCAATGATCTGAAAAGGCTTCCCATCTTTCCAAAACATATCCTCCGCAATTTCAAACTTTCTGGCATCATTCTGAATTACAATCACAAATTCACAGACAAAGAGGGAAAGTAAGAAAAGTCATTCCACATTTAAAAATTAAAAGCACAAAAATAACCAGAGGTTTAATTTAATAACAACTTTAAAAAGCAACAACTACCGTGAAATTTTAAAATATTTCATTTTCAACTTATTTCCAGATTCTCACAATTAAGGACAAAATTAACAATATCTGCTCAAAATTGACAGTTTCGCAATTATTTCAAAGGGAAAATAGTATCAACTGCTCAAATTCCTAGTTTTCAGAATTGATTCAATCAAATGAGCCGCAAGTAGTAATCAAGTTTGAAAATAGTATTTAAAAAAGAGAACTTTACTTTTCCGCGACGAGGGTGACGGTGATGACGACGAAGACGAAGATCAAGATCAAGAGAACGAGAGTGAGAGTGAGATTGAGAGGAAATAGAAGGGAGCGAAGCGAAGACGGGAACAAAAGCAACGAAAGCTACAAAGGAGAGCAAAACGAAGAAGATCAGCGTCGTTTTGCTGCTTCGCTTCCTCGTCGCCATTGCTGTAGTTAATTTGGAGGTTGACTCCGTTGCAGCAGCTTGCTTTCTATACATTCTACTTTGCTCTGTTCCTTTTAAGCTCTTTATAAGTGTCAAGTGTCAGCTGTAGTGTCGCTTGCCTTGACTTCAAAGTAGTATTTTAATATACTAATTTATTTTATTCGGTTAGTTGAGTCATGGCTGTAATAAAATTAATTTTTGAAGTTAAAAATCAAATGGATTCCGCCAAAACGGATTGTCGTTTGGCTTTTGGATTAGGGGAAAAACGGTTCTAACGGTTTCTTGCCTTCAGAATCCAACATTATGGGCTTATAGCGTCAGCACCATTGTTAAAAAGGAATGTAATTTTGCTATCTTATCGAAAATTAATTGAGTTTCTTAAACAAGCAAATGACAGCAATTAATCTTGATTAACAATTATCCACAACATAAGAAAACAGATAAGGATTGCTAGCTCACATCTTGCATTTTGTTTCTCAAATTGCCTTATAAATGAACCAAATTTGAAATGGAAACTTTGATTTAATTTTCTATGTTTATGGAAATTTTCTCTCATAGCTAATAGTGTGGTCATTAGTAGTATTTTTTGTTGGATTATTATGCCATTTTTCTAGTGTATAATAACAATTGCAGTAGTTTAAGATAATTAATCAACTTAATAAAAGAATAAAAAAGATAATTAATCAAAATTCTTCATTTTGGGCCAGAAAAGGAAGGAGAATTGGGCCTTATAAATGTAATTAAGTAGTCAATAATTGGGCCTTATGGTCTCTTCCGAGTGACTTGGTTGGACATGAAAGCCTAATGCTAACATCATATATACAAATACAAATATACAGTTTCACTTTCAAGTTTCACCTCCTTTTTTTTTCTTTTTTTTAAGGAAATTTATAATTTCACACTTAATTTTAAGTCTTAACTTCAAAAATAAAAATAAATCTTACAGAATTCTTTATGGATTTTGGCATTTCCTGATGACACTCAATACAATAATCATCCAAAAAATAATAATTCTGACTTTTTTCCTTAATATAAATCCTCTTTTTTTAAGGTGAGTGTTCAATTTTCATGAATAGTGGGCTTGAAAATTAAGAAATTGGGCCCCATGGTCCACCAATGTTTTATTAGGCCTGTACAATAATACCCATGTCCATATGTGAAACCTTTTTACTCAAGTCAATTTTTAGAAGGGAGCTTAAATTTTGTCTTTTACTAATAAACCACACCCAAAAAGAAACATTTACAGTAAAAATTGTACTACAAAAACAGTAAAATTTTAACTTATGAGAGAAAAGTGAAAATCAGAAATCAAACTTTGTGATAAGAAGTTAGAAACCTCAAAGGCTTCAAAAAGATCAGATAAATCATAAAAGGAATAATAATGAAAGAAAAATGAAAATCCAATGTGGGGTTAAAGTCAAAAGACAAATGCAAACTCTACTTAAAAAAAAAAGACAAATGCAAACCAAATAGTACCATAAAAAAAGCAATAATTAAAACACAACAAAGGTGGGGATGATGAGTTACAAATTATGACAAGTCAACTGGGTTTTTCCTTTTTCCTTCTTTTTAATGCTCAAGAGATCAGCCCAAGACCATGAAAATACTCAAAAACAAGAACCAAAAGCTAGAAAAATTTTGATAATTAGCAGCTTTTTGGAGATCATCAAGCTTATAAAGCTTAGAAATACTAATTATATATATAATGTTGATTAAATGAGAAGGGCTATATCATTAACAACCCACAGACAAAAAGCAGACCAAAAATCTCAGACAAAACAGAAGGGATTTAAGGGGATATTGTGCTAAACTTTTTAAGACTTTTAACTATAGCCCACCACTCTCCTCTCCATTACTGAATATATCTTCTTCATCTCACCTTTGTCTTAAAAGGAGAATTTTTATGTGTGTAAAATGACAAACATGCCATCTTTTTTAAAAGAGGGAGGGAAAAAAAACATTTAAAAAAACCCAAATATAAAATGGCAAACATGTCACATTCCAACATGTTTTTCTTTTTTCTGTACACATGGGAGAGAGAGAGTGTCTACTTTTAGAAGGATGAACATGCATGCCTTACAATATATGCATATACATGAGTGAGACAGAGAGAGATAAAAGGGTTTGAGGAATTGAGGAATCTCTCTTTTAGATTTATTTTGTGCTTTTAATTTGTTTTTTTTTTCCTTTTTTGCTAAACAAAAAATGAAATGACAGGTGCCAATGCCACTTTCAAAGTTAGCTCATACATCTATTTAAATTGACCTAACATGGCAAAAAAAATTTTCTTAGGGATAAGCATCTTTCTTACACTTTGGCTGGTTTTTTTTTTTTTTTGTAAAAAGGGTTTTCTTACATAAAAACTACTTTTTCCTTATGATAGGCTAATCATACCTTACTTGATAACATTCCCATTTGATTACTCAAACACTATTCCACACACAAATACATAAATAATGCAATTAAAAAAAAAACACCATGCTTGAAACAGCATCAAAGACAAAAAGGAAGGAAAAAAAGAAAGATTTTCTTGGAATAATAATATAATTTATTATATATGCACAAACCATGATCTTCCCTTTCTCAAGCACTACTATACAACTTTTGGGTAATAATTATGGAACCCCTTTTTTGAGTCCTACTGTTATATATAGTGGAGACCCTTTTGAGTTTGAATTTACAAATCAATTTAGAAAGAGAGGGAGATAGAGATCAAAAGAAAGATCAAAAAGGGAGGGAAAGAATAATTAATAGAGCAATTACAAACAATATTGAAATTAATTAATTTTCATGAGAACTACATAAATTAAAGCTAAGCATTGTTAAAGCATTTAGTATATCGTATTAGGTAAGCTAAAAAGAGGAATATCTGTGTGGCAGATTCATTTCCATCAAGCACTGACCTTTCCATCAAGAGGAAAACATTATAAGAAATCCATTAAAGGTTAAAACTAAACAACTTTCTCATAGCAACAATGTTTTTAAATCTTCTTTTCTTGCTTATAGCATATATAGAAGAATATATATAACCAATAAATGTTTTTAATTTCTATGACCATACTATGAATATGGAGTAATTAAAAAAAGAGCTTATATATATATATGACAAATATTCTTATAAAATTTACTAAACCCAAGTTTTCTCTCTAATTATACCTAAGATTTTTATTAAGTGAAACAACTATCTAATAATAATATACTAACTAGACTAATTAATAGTAATGTAATTTCTTTGCAGTTTTCACATTGAATCCCACACAATATAACATATAATAAAGTTAATGTATATATGAACCATATAGGTTACAACTTAGAACAATTATACTTTTTTGTACTACAAGAGATTTATTTTTTTAAAGAAAAAACTACAGTATGAAAAAAAAAAAAGCAGAAATATCACCTTTTTATTTTATTTTTTAATGTGTAAAGGCCAATAAGCAGATAGGGATCCTTCCTCGGGATTGAATCCCACTTGCACCCACACCAGGTGTCAAACAGCATCTTTTTTTTATTTGTTTTATTTATTTTGGTTTTCCAAAGAAAAATATATCTTACACAAGCTAACTTGCCCATCTCTGCATACATCTTACGAATCTTTTCCTCTCTTAAGAATCCAATGCTTTTTTTTTTTTGTTCTCATCAAATCAGCAAGTATATCCCATAAACTTTATATTGACATCAATAAATCTTCAAAACTTTATTGCATCTCAAAATCTGATATATGGGGTTTGGTTACAAAACTTTTCCCATTTGATGCCAAAAAAAAAAAACTTTTCCCATTTATCTAAAATGATATGGACACTAGATATTCACACATGATTAGGTTAATTATCCAGCAAATTATATAGTTAATTAAGGTAAGAAAATGTTAATTATTTTCCTATAATCAAAGAGTGAGAAATGCAGGAGATTGGGGGTCCACCATGAGTATGGAGACTTGGAGATATGTATAGCTAGTGGGTGCATCATCAGTTTACTTATAATGGAAAGTCTTGCCTTTACATAATAAGACGGTAACTTGTCTTGTTATATTGTAAAAAGGCCAATAATGGTGGGAGAAATTTGATTCAAAAGTTTTGAGTATTTTTCCTTTTTAATGCTCAAAATTAATCATATATAGTGTCAATTCAAAGAGGGATTGTTGGGGATGGGTTTTTAAAAATTGATCATCTGGGAAAAGTTGAAATTAATGGGAAAGGTACTAATTTTGTAGCCCATAATGTTATATAATTAGAGCCAAGACTTTGTGTTTATTTCCTTTGAAATGTAAAAAGCAACATTCTTTTTCATAGAAAGAAGCTATATACACGTAAATTAGGCGATCCAAATATTGATGTTCTAAAAATAAGCAAAGCATTTAGGATTCTCTTCCCATACTCAACTGCTTGAAAATTTTTATGTAAGAAATTTAAAAAAAAAAAAAAAAAACTCATCATTACATGTTGAAAATCATAATGGCATAGGGAAAATAATAATACCATTTTCCTAATTTTTCTTCAACTTTCATCATTACAAAACAAGAAATAAATACAATCTTTTCTAAATCATTATGACATTACATAATCTAATTATTAGAAATGCATTCTAAGATTTCTCTTGTGCTTGAACTTGCCACCACCAATGATTAACTGTGCACAGTAACATTCGATAGTATCTTCAAACCATGTAGCTAGTATTAAAAAGATTTATAATATAATCATAAAATTAAATGTAATTAAGGATGATATTTCGCTTCCTTATTAAGCCTCAACTCCTAAATCCCAACAATATATAGTACTATCATTTAAAAAATAAATAAATAAATAAAAGAACTCGCAAGGAGGGGGTTTAGGTTTCCAAGGCTCTTTTTTCTTAACAACTTAATTTTATAACATGATGACTATAATGGCTATCATTATATTCATCTTTATTTTGATGATTTATTTACAAAGTAAATTAACATGATCGATTTCGTAGTTACACGTAAGGGTGCTTAATTAAGATGATTAAACAGCCAACAATGATTAGATTAGACGACTAAACCCATTAATTGGAAGTCATTTTATCATGAAGTTGCTTTCATATGGAAGCTGCTTTCATACATTCACATTAACCTAGTTAAATAATAATTATACTATACATTTAGTGGCAAACACAAGAAAAGAACCTTAGGGTTTTCTTTTGCAGGATTTATGGAGTATTATATTTAAAATTTAAATAGAAACTATACGAACATTTAAATTTAAACAAAAAGGCCAAAGTTTATATCATGAGGATTGAGGGCTACACATATATATATCCTTGAGAGGTCCTTTCCCTTTGGAAAGATCGTAGCAAAAGGTTAAAATAAAAAGAAAGGAGCTTAGAATAAAACAAAAGGAGAATATATAGTGTAATTTGGGAAGAAGTTTAAAAGTGAAAAATAATCAAAAAGTAAAAAAAAAAACGATTTAATTTCTATATTAATTATAATAATTACCTAACCTTGCCATTGTTTTTGAGACTGGTCGTCGACATTGCGCTGTTCATGGGATTGGGAAGTGTTCATGCAGTTACTGAGACCAGCCATATTGAGAATATCGTTATGAGAGAAAGCTCTAAGACCCAAGAAATCTCTCGTCAACCCTTCACCTTGACCCCCAGTACCAGCAGTTTCTCGATCATTTCTTGTTGTTTTCGATGAGAAAGAGATTGATTCGTTAATGAAACTTCCAGTTCCATGATCACCTTTCTTTGAGTTGAGAATGGCACCGAAGGCATCATCATCAAAGGAAGTGGCGTCAAACCCAGAAGCAGAAGAGAAAGAATTCATCATGTCTTGAAAGAGAGAAGGAGGAGGAGCAGCACCTGCATTGGCGGCGGCGGAAGAAGTTTTTTGGCCGTTCCCGCCGAAAGAAGCCAAGCCATGGAGAAACGACGTCGTGGAGTTCGACCCAGTAGTCCCTATCGCCAATTCTTCTTCACGTGAAGACAAGTTGAGGCCAAAATTACCAGCTGTTGTGTTGTTGTTGTTATTACTGCCAGAAGAATCAGCGGACACGTGAGTTTGTTGGTGGGGTCGGTTCAGTGGCGCCGAGGATGAACCGGTTTTGGTGGTGCTCATGGTTGCACCCATCTGAGCAGCTTTCTGAAGCAATGCAGTGGCTGACATGTGTGGGGAAGGAACAGATGTTGGATGGTTATAAGAATGAAGAGTGGGTCCAACTCCAAGAGTAGTAGTACTATTAGGGTTTTGATGATCATGAACATCAAGTGTTTGTGAAAATTCCTGATGATGATGATGATCCAATCTTGTGGAGAAGATTGATGCTGATGTTGTTGATGAGGAAAGATCCAAAGGCTGTGGATGTGGAACTGGTGGGCCCGGACCAGGTCCAAGCATTGGTTGGGTGGCTAGCCATGGTGGAATACTGAAACTTTGTTGTTCTTTCTTAAGAGAAAATGGAGGTTGGATTTGGATTTCTTGGGGATTGAATTGAATTTGGGGAATTTGTAAATTAATGTGAGAAGCTGAGGCTGAAGAAGGGAGAAGTACTGGGTTAACGTTAACTCCTCCCGTGATTGCTTTCGCACTCTCTTCTGCTAAAGCATCGCAGAAGGCTCTGTGAGTGATGAAACTATCTCTCCTGACAAACCCAAAAAAAAGAAAACTTTATTAAAAAAAAAAACAAACACAAGCAAACAAAAACAAAACCAGTCCATAAAGTGGCATGACAATGCCAGAAATACTTTGACTTTCTCTCTCTTTTTTTGCTTCCCTATTCTCTTTTTCACTCTCAGAGTATAAAGACAGATTGTCCACATAAGCTGGTGCATATAAATTTTCCATTTATAACTAGGGTGTGAAAAAAAGTAGGAAACTGATTCTGCTACATGTATTTTGCAATCAATTAATTCTTCAATGTATTATCAGACAAAAGAATGCAAGAAATGGAGTTTTGAAAATAAAAAATGAATCTTTTATTCAAAATTATACTCAAGTGCACGCCTCAATAAATGAAAAGATTTGACTGTTGTGTTTAAATGGAACTTTGTGTTTTTTCATGTTTCATGTTTCCTTTTTCTTCTTTTTTTACATTAATTCCCAAAATGATTTTGTTTTGTAGGTTAGTTATTATTATTATGAATGAATATGAATTGGTTTAGTGTTTACCTTGAGAAGAGAGTTCCACAGTCACATCTGTATTCCCTAGTGCCACAAGTCTTGGAATGAGCTTTCCAATCTGATTGAACTGCATACCTCTTTGAACATTTCTCACATTTCCACTTCTTCTCACCATGTTTTCTGCTAAAATGTTTCTTGATTCCTGTTAAGTCCCCCAAAGCCCTTGATGGGTCATGATGAACACAGCTTGCTTCTGGACATACATAAACTTTCTTCCTCACTTCTTTACTTGTTCTTTGCTTTAGTTTCCATGGCAGATTATGTCCTCTTCTATGCAGCTGCAGATTCTGGTCCCTTTGAAACCCTTTGTTACAGATCTCACACACAAATCTATTTGTTGCCATGAGTGTTTTTGGTGACAAAGCTATCACTTCTGCATCTGGGTCTGATTCCAAAACACACAAAAAACACCCCAAAAGGAAACAAATTAAGAAAATTGAATTCAAAGGGAATTACTAATACCCAGACAAGGAAACAAACAACAAACAAAAAACAAAACATAAATCAAAACCTGGGTTTCCTGGTAGGTTTCTTTTTTTCTTAGCAGGCTGATGAGATTGAGTTGGTGGAGGATGATTAGTAGTAGCAGAAAAGTATTGTTGTTGATGATGATGATGATGAGGAGGAGGATAGTTGCTGCCAGCTTCAGTTCTATTTCCTGAAGAAACACTTGCTTCACCAGATGCAGAAGTCAAATTTGACATGTTTTCTTCCAAAACTTGTTGCTGTTGGTGTTGTTGTTGTTGGAATAGCAGACCTTTCATCATGTTTTGATCTTTCTTACATAACAAATTTCTAAGACTGTGAAGTTTGCATCATGGACCATGGATCAGCTTGGTTTTACATATATAAGTAGGGTAAAGAAAAGATCCAAAGACTAAAAAACACAAAAAAATAACCCAATAAAAAGAGAAACAAAGATTGATACTTTGTTATATATATATATAAGTAGAGTTTTACTAACATATATGAATACCCATAATCCTAATTTCCTTTTGATGGTTTCTTCTTGGTTTGGCTTGAGCCCAAGAGACAATTTTTTGTTTTTAAGACAAAAAACTCAAAAGAAACAAAGAGGGTAGAAAGAGAGAGAGAGAAAGAGAAATATAATAAGTGAAACTAGAGAGAGAGAGAGGCAGATGGAGCTTAAGCAGATCCCTTATATCCACTTTTGAGCTTCATGTTTTGAAACAGAAACCTTACTACTTGCTAATACCAAGAAAAAATCCAACCATAATAACACAAATATGAACAAATATAAATAAAAAATAAAAAAAATAAAGAAAAAGACTTAAGGGATGTGGATGAGAAGAAATGAAAATCTCTGTGTAATATCCAAAACAAAGAACCCAAAAACCACAAAACCAAAGAAGGGGAACCCTACTACAGTGGGGGGGCTGGGGCTGGCTTTGGCTATAAAACTCTGACGTTGCACTTTCTGTCTTTTCCTCTGTTCTCTTCCCAACCCCAGAAAAAAAAATCTCTTCTTTTTTTATTCTCAATTTGCCCATTTAACAATAAACTTTTAATTTCTTTTTAAAATTTTTTTCTACTGCCCAAAGTTATAAACTTTTTGTTTAATCACCTACCTTTCCTTTCTTCTCTCCTTAAGAAGCAAAAGAAGAGAAATACAAAGAAGGAGAAAGGGATGTCTTGATTTGTATATAAATTTTTCTCATCAAGTAGTAAGACCTTTTCCCCACATCTTTCTACATTTTACAGTAACATGATTGAACCATTGATTAATTTTTTTTCTAACAGGCATGGCTAAAAGCTATATATATCTCCCTCTTACATTTCTTTTTCTACTTTTTATGTTTCATTTCATTATCATTTAACTGTTTCATTATTATTTTATAATATATAGTATAGATTGATTAATTAATTAGCTAGCTAGCTTGATTTTTTCTTTTATCAAAAGCTAGCTTGATCAATCTCTGACAATTTTGCATGGTACATGAATTATAATAAGTATAAATACCATTACTATTCTTTTCTTTTTAAATGTTAGTGGACCTTCACCCTACTCCCCAATTCATAAACTTGAGATAATGTAAATCTTACAATGATTAGAGTTAAAAACTTTGTCATAATTCATATATCTGTTTAAGTTAATTACCATAATTTAAATTTAATCTCCCTAGCTATCCTACCTAACTTGATTTCACTTCCTTATGATGATGATCATGATTAAGGTGAGCATAATGGGTTTTTGGGTTATGGTAAAATTAACCACATAATTATCTCAAGCGAAGCTATTTAATTAGTAATTGCCATCATTGTTAAGGTTGTTAAATCAAGGTAATTATAGACTATAGGTTTTATATTCAAACATATGAACGTGGGGGAATCATATACAAGAGCTGAGCTAATAGTAGTAGATAAATATCAAAATGAACACACACTTTAGTTGACTTCAATGTCATTATCAAAATAGAAGCTAGCATTGCCCCTTTAACGGAATTTGACCGCTAAATAATACTACTAATAATATAAGTAATAATCATACCCGGTTTGCACCTTCACCTTTTGAAGGTTAAATGTACTTAACCCTTAATCTTATCAAATGATCGATAATGGGTTTCGATTGATTGCCTAACAAATTAGTTGATTAATTCTTTATATGCATCAAATATTTTTTCTTATTTAGATCCTAAATTTGCATATTTCTTCATGACTCATCATGTGATTTCATTAATCCTCTGTCAATCATTTAATTATATCTATGTTAATTTTTAATGTACTAACTCTTATGGAATATATATGACATAAATATTATATCCCATCTTAATTATGGGAATAGAATATGTGTGGTGAAAAAAGAAATAATCTCTCTTTTTAAGATTAATACTAGTTTTATGATATTGATGAACATAGATTCTTTTTTGATAAATTTTCAATCTTGGCGTGTATAATTTTCCATATAGATTATTATATAGCTTGAAATTAATTCAAGAAATTCATGTCTCTCTATATAGTCATAAAAAAAAGTATACTAGAAAGGTCATCAACAGTCAACAGTGACACAAAAGATTTTAAAATGAATATTTAATGAGAAAAGCATTGCCTGACGTCCAAATTAATAAATTACTACTATATACTTATGGAGCTACATTGTGTTTCTGTTTGTTCTTGTTTTCGATGAGCTTTATGTTCCCTCCCTCATCCAAAAAAAAAATAATGTAAATAATTAATTATTTATACAAAAGTATTTTTATTTAAAAATAAAAGATGCAGGGTAAAAATAAACAAATAATTTTGTTTTGTCATTTTCTTGTTTTATTCTTTAATGATTTGGGTTTTGAAATGGGATCTTGCTCAACCCAAGTCTCAAATATGCTCTCCCAGCTCATTCCTGCCATTAAAAATAACTATAATGCTTCAAAAGAGAAATCAAAAGAGGAGAGAAAAGAAAGTGTAAAACACACAAAGTATGTTTGTAATTTTAATTATTTTATTATTATATTATGTACATGTATAAGTTTCTCGTCCTATATATAGCCATTTAGTCTTTGAAGACGGACCGTAGATTTTTTTCTATCCAATGGCCTCCCAACAAGAAATATGAAAAAATATTAATTAATTAGATCGAAATAATAAGTACTATATTTTTTTGCCACAAAAAAATACGTATATTATATCGATCCATTATGTCTTAGAATAATATATAAAAAAACATGATTTGATTAACATTATATGTGTGTGTATTAATATACACATAATCTATATAATTTACCCTATATATTATTGCTAATTAAACCATATCTCAATACTAATTATATAGTCAAATTAACTTTATATAATACGTTAATGCATGCGACAATAATATATATTGCGTGGTCTAGCTAGCATTGACACAAAACGAATAAGACCCATTTTTATTTTAAATATAGCAATATGAATATTATAAAAGATATAGTATATGACATTAAAAAATGATAATCGATGGTTTTTGCTTTGACTCAATACATAGAATTCGTAAACATCCGTGATATATATGAGTATGTGAGAAAGAAAGATCCAATTAATAAAATGGTTAAATGATATTTAACCTTACTTTGTTAATAATGCGATAAATTAGAATGATTATTATATATATAATGTAGTACTACACTATATGAGGCGGCTACCTATATGATTAGTGATATAAAATAGAACGCAATTTTCGTATGCAAACAAAAGTCGGTCCATATATATAACTTTGTTTTTTTGCTTAGATGGTATAGGTAGGCCTTTTATCTTTTAGAATAATTAGAAGGGAGGCATATGCAAGAGGCTCTAGTCATATTGTTGTCTAATTTCAAATTAAGCTTTCATTTTTCTTAATTTTTCTTAATTTTTCTTACAACAAATAAGAAATATGGCAATAAATTTTCTACAACATTTAATTGGAACAAACCATTAAATAATTTTTGTAGCATGCATGATAGAATCTTTAATTAGATCAACAATAATTCGACTTCTTATCGAGTAGGTAACATTCCCCCAAGTACAATAATATGGACTATTACTAATTTTGTTATTTGTTATACTAGTAGTATATAATATATACAAAAGGGAGAAATGAATTAATTAATTAAGAAAAAAAGAGATCTCGAGAGCAATGCCCAAAAAGAAAACCAGCAAATTGATGTGATTAAGGGGCAAGAAAAAGCTAAGATTACAATAGTGGACAGCTCGAGATTATGCTGTCCCAAGACAAGAAATATATATATAAAGCCTAAAATTTTAGTGAAAAAGGCTATATATATATGTGTATATTAATTGAAGTTGACCATATATATAATTACCTCAATATATATATCATTGGGAACATTAATTTGCTCTTGTCCATAAAAATTTATTCAATCTATCGACTTTTGCAACTTAAAAAAGATGATAATAATATGATCTATTTTCATTATATGATTGTAATGGAAAAGTCAATTGCCAAATTATAGAACACTAGATACTCCCTCTGTCCCATTATATAAGTCCCTTTTAACTATATCATCAATATTAAAAAAATTAGTTATGACACAAAATTTTATGTACTTTTACCTTTATCTTCTAGTTTTACCCTTGTTTTTTTTCCCACTAATTCTCTCTCCTCCTACTCATCTTCTTAACTACCAAGGATAGTTTTGGAAATAGCTAAAAAATATGTATTGAAATTGATAAAGGGACTTATAAATTGGGACAAAGAAAGCTTCTAGAAGGAGACTTATAAAAAGGGACAGAGGGAGTATATAGCTAGCTGATTTGATTGATCATGTAATTTTACAGCTCCTATACCAAGGCAAACGACATAGCTAGTCTCCATAATTCTTGGGTTATGGAGAAATCATTTCATTTGAACTCTCTTTCTTTTTTCTTTTTCTTTTTTTTTTTGAATTCCATTTTACTATTAGATTTAATGTACATTATATTTTAAATGTAAACGCTGTTTAATAAAAAAAAATAAAAGGTTTACTAGTGTTATATATGTAAATGATGATTTGAAGACATAGAACTCCTCAATTATTTTTTGTAATTATCTCCGTATTTCTTAATGAAAGATTACTCAACTACCTTTAAAAAAAAGCTAGATTTCATTTAATTAATTATAATTACAGGTTAGATGATATATTTTGATTTGATTTGGCAACAACCAAAGGATATAATTGCGGATTGCCACCCTAAAAGCCAAGCAAATTCAATTTTAAGTGAAGATAAATTTAATTTTTCCAAATTCCAATTGACAAGGTGACGATTTCCCCTTCATGGTTTTTTCCATTTTTATTCGTTTGTTATTTCCAGCTCATAAATGCACAAAACGTTAATTTATTGGCTGCATATATATATACTATAGTACGATACTACTACTACATTAAAGATTAAACTGCCAAACGAAAAAATAACTCTTTTCAGTTTTTACCACATAAACATAATATATGTTTTTGTTAATTTTTGTACTTATATATTGACAACTTTACTTGATAGAAAATGAATCACAATATAATGAAAGATTTGCAAACTTTTTTTTTGTTTCCACAAAGGGGTTTTGAAATCATTTAAACTAAATTATATGACTTTAAGTGCCCGTTTGGTTCGAAGTAATGGGATATATACCCACACGAGTGAAGATGCTCAGACGTTCAACTTGTTAAGTGAAATGACCAGTTATTATCTGATAATTTGATATCTTTCTGTCGATGTGGGTATTACATTACCTGTGCATTCCCAACACCATATGTAAATCGGCGTATATTGATATATCCGATACTCCACGCTATAGTACTTAAATATGGGTATTTCACTTAAAACCCTTCCCTTATCGGGACATATATTTCTACATGCCTTCGAAACAAACGGCCCCTAATAATTCAAGAATCAAGATGAAATTTGAGATTTCAATTTACTTTTCTGTTTAAACACTTAAGAAAACTAACAATCAATTCGAAAGAGATGGGGAAAAAAACATTACGTCAAGAAATTTTCATTCAAGATTGTCGGCCGTAGTTGCAGATTTGTTTATATATATAGATTCTAATTTAGGTACACATTAAAACAAAATGATTGGTAGTTTTTATTAGGTAAAATCACACGTGTGGTAGAACAATTATTCTTCTTTTCTATCCCCATAATAACTAATCCCTACTTGCAAGGAAATGAACATGTCGATGGAAAATTTTTCCAAAGTTCTCAAATTCTCAAAAGACCAAAGAAAAAAAATTATATTTTTGAAATTTTTTAATTAGTCATGTGGACCGATAGTTCACGAGTGGGCATATATTTTATTGAAATTTTCTTTTTTAAAAAGAAAAAAAAAGAAACTAGGCCCACACTAAATGATTGAGAAATCCGTGGGCCCCAGCCCAAGAAATCCTCACCATCAGCCCATGTAGTTAAAATCCACAAAGCGAATCGTTAGCTTACGCGTGGATGATAAGATAGATAGTCTTCAACTTCGACGGTCCAGATGGGTGAGGGTCCATAGGAGAGACTGTTACACAAAGAAGGAAGTTTCAGAAGGGTAAAAACGGAAATAAAAGTATGGTGAAACCGTGAAAGGGCTTTCAGGGTAAGCTATTTTCAAGCACACGTGGATGATGATGATTGGGGAGAACTTGAGAGACCCATGCAAAGTGCGTGACTTGACTATAATTTCTCTTTTTCTCTCAAGTTCGTTGTCAGAAGAGGCGGCAAAATTCCTTTTGACATCTGTCATCCCTAACTTAACTTTATGGAGTAATATATATATGAATTTATTTAATTAAATTAATTTTTTTAGAAAATGAAAAATAAAAAGAAATAAAATCTGAAAATCTTACAGTTTGGGCCCCCACCAAGATAGTGACAATCTACTACTACTCGGCCTTGCCTAATGTAAGTGCCAAAATCACCCTACAAAAATCCAATCTTTTCATTTTCATTCTTTTCAAGCATATGATAAATATTTCTTCATTTTCTCAACATTAATGTTTTACTAATAATAGTACACCATTGTTTTGGACCACCCATGCTGTCATCAAATTTTTAGGATAATGTTCAAAATATCCAATTTTTTTTCGATAGCAAGATGATCTAATGGTAAAGTATTGAATTATCATAATAGAAAAACTGTTATTTTTTGGTATATTTACAAGTTAGCCTTGTTCGAGCGAGGTTGGTCCACTATGGGGGTAAAACTCTCCCAACAATGATCTTCTCCGGGGGAACAAGTGTCAAATCACTTGAACCAACCATTTCTTGGTAGAAATCTCTCCAAACCAAAGTAATTGTAATTCTTTTTATATTTTTCATGCAATTTTGGTGTTATTTAGCTTTTAATTACAAACTAGATTAAGAAAAAAATGGTGAATCTCTTTTGATAGTTAATAATTGAACTTAGCCTTAGCATTAATAGAGAAAAAAAAAGGAAGTCATTATCATAAAATTTGAGATTGAACACTAGTAATCACTTCAGTTTAAAAAGTCACAACCGACAATGGGATCTTCCCAAAATTTTGTTGGATATGCTTTTGAGAATGAGAGCTTCATAATTGAGAGACACCCATTTTGTTGGATAATTAAAACGTAAAACCAAGTTCAACTCCTAAAACTTCTAGCACCATATATACAAGCTAATGACATGAAAATTCTACTAGAAAACAAATTTTCAAAGGGAAGCCGCAGCAGCAAATACCCAGCTGCATGACAGAGCTAGAGTTAATCACTTAATGCCAAAGTTCTGTTCAAAGATTGCATTCTTGCTGAATTATTTGGTAAAGTCAAAGATAGGCGATATTTGGAAATATTTATGTAGAAGCATACATCAAAGATGAAGATATAAATGCCTACCGTATCTTTATTAACTTTTTTCAAAAGTATTGGTATTCAACAGAATCAATATGGGGAAATGTACAATGCCTCCAAGATTATGTATGTAATATACCATGTTAACTCAATGAATACAATTGAATCGGCAGCTCCAATGTGTAGAATTAAGGAGTTTTTTTTGACTTACAAAAGAATACTACTTTGAAAGTTGAGATGATTAGGCTAGAGTGTAATCGGTATACGCAATCCGTCGTAGCTAAGTTGTACATCAAGACCCTCTGTTTCCATCAACTTTGAGAGGTACTCGTTCACATTTTCATGATCCATCAGATGCATCATACCTTCACAACAAGTCACAAGTGAATAATAAGAACCAAGCTGTAAAAACCAAAAACCTTAAATGCATGAAACTATAAACAAGTAAATCAAGCACACCAGTAAAGAGGGTTCTCTTGGGCTTTATCTTTCGTACTTCTTCTAAAGCCTGGAAAACAAAAACATAAAATTGTAAATCTAAAAGTTCTATGTTGTTTGCTAGTTTTCTAGATAATATAGTAGCAAATACCCTTGGAAGTCCAAAATGGGTCGATGAAGAACGATCGGGTCTCAAAGCATCCTGAGAGATCATTTTACATGTGAATTAATAAGAATTGTGATAATAGTATAACAAGAAAAAGTGGTTTTGAGTAGAAGGAAATTGCAGTGTGTGCATGTGAACATATACATGCAGTGAGAGCTTACCAGAATGAGGAGTTCGCAGTTTTCCAGGAGAGGATAAGTTTCTTCAGGTATCTCACTGGCATCACTGCAAATGCCAAAATCAGATAAACAACATGACCTTGATGAAAATCGAAAGAATTCAACAGAAAAAGGAGAGAGAGAGAGAAAAAAAAAAAGAAAAGAAAAGAAAACTCTGATCATATCTTAAGGTGATTACCTGATGTAACATATATTTCCAAAACGAAAGCCAAGTGAACGATAACCACGACCATGCCACACTGGTAAAGGGGTGATCTGAAACAGAGTATTTTGACAGAGAATGCAAGTTAAGATCAGAGATAACCAGGCATGTATGAATGTTCAAAGGGAAGCTGTACCAGTTTCAGGAATGCATGTGACAGAGAGAAAACATCTAGTTCACACCTCAGTGTAGTCAACAATTAATCACCTGTAAATCATGCACAACAAAAGGTTCTTCATGTATGATATTGAATTGTAATGCTGAGACAGCAGCTCCAGGTATTATAACACTTGTATCTACCAAATAATAGTGAGTTTTCTTCATCACCTGCAAGTGTTACAGCAGCTATCATACAACTGATCCACTATCAAAGAAAGCTGGAATTAGTCCATGCATAAGAAATCTTTCATATCAATTTGTGGATCACCTTTTCCAAAATCAACCGTCAATAATAGATCAAATTTCCTTATGATCCAGATTTAAAGATGCAAAGCTAAAGTCTCTTGCAAAACAATCTTCTGATCTGATTGACCCGTTTTCATGCACAGCTACAAAGTTTATTAATGACACTATTAGAGTGAATATACTACTATCCATTTGTATCAGTTCATGAGACTTACTTCAGACTGAGAAGTTATTTCTTATTTGTTACTAGAAGCTATCAATAATCAAGATACATGTATAACAGCGTACTTCCAGGTGCAAGCAAACATGTATACACATCACAGATCCATAAACTACATGACAATATTAGAAGAACTAGACTTTGGACCTCAAAATCACGCTTTGCAACATAAATTGGAATGTGAGGCTGCACATTGTTCGTCCAGTCCCGTAGATCATCAAGACCTGGAAAATGAATAAAGACAAAATTTTGACATTAGATGGTGTGCATTTCTACATAAAAGGGAAAAGAAAGACGCAAAAACTTAACAACTTCATCTTAGATAGGTTTATCTATATAGATGATAATATTAGAAAGTGTTCATGTCAGAGACCTCCAATTGCATCAGCATGAGAATGAGTAATTATAACCGCATCAATTGTTCTTATCCTGACAGAAATGCAACTAGTCACAATGGGGAAAATACAGCACAGTTAACATATACCATAACATAATCAGAAAAAATCCCTCCACTGGTGGTCTTTCCTTCTTAATGACCTTGAGAAAATGATAATGGATAGCGATGTTAACATTCCTACTGAGTTATACATAATACACTTGAGTCAGCACCAAACTGGGCTGCAAAGTTGGTGCATGCATACATACATTATTCACAAAATCATTTTGCTTTTAGTACGCTTCATTAGAATAGGCTCTAATGTGGGGTATAGGTATTGTAAAAATGTTTACATATGTATCAAGCACCAATGATCAGCTGAATTTTTTTTTTCTGCATCTATAATTGGCAGAACAAAAACCTGAAACTTTATTTTCTTTAGCATAAAGAATAATACTAATTAAATTTGAATGTCGAGACAAGAAAACTATAATTCTTTTTTTTGAGGGAAAAGAAAAAAAATATATGCTAGGATTGGCAGGAAAATCAAACTACCACAAGAAAAGTTGCAACTTCTGTCATAGTCAAAAACATTGTCTAGTCTAGCATATATAAAGACATCATTATAATATCAGAGTTCACAGAACATTAAAATAAACAGTCATTCAAACTAGAATACTAAGAAGCAACTAGCAAAAGAATACAGCATTTGTATTTAGATCCTATAAATTCCATCAGATATCTTATCTTGAGGTGAATGGGACTAAAAGGAGCAAAGAGAATACATAAGGATCAAGTCATATGCATGAGAATCATACAGATGCAATCAAAACCAGCCACTGAAGCCCATTGATGATCATAACAATAATCCACAAGGCTTCGAACATAAGACTTAACAGATAGGAAAGGACAATCCTAGCCATGGACGCAGAAAAATGATAAGGTATAGCCCATTTTAATATATTCCATCTCAGAGTTGCAACAACAATTTTCCTTAGATAAAATAACTCAGAATTTTAGAAAGGGAACAGGGTAAAAGCTAACCCGAATGCCGGAAACCATTGAAGAGCACTGTGGTAGAAAAACCTACAAAAGAAAGTCACGGTTGAGAAATAATTCCATACAATTATCTGGTGATTGAAGAAGCTAGCAACATTTGACAAACCATTAGGCATTTTACAGCAGTCTCTAACAAAAAGTTTAGCAATAAGGAGCAAGAATCTTTCATTGCCATTCTCCTTGTCTAAGGCAACAACATGATATGTGCATAAATTTTTTGAAAGGTTATATCCCAGTTTAGGCATTTTGCAATGAAAAATGCTTTTGAGTTTTGAAATACCATTCGAGCTTCAGCTGGCATATTGAGTTTGTTTATGAGCATATTACTTTCACTTATTTTCTTTTTATATGTTACCTTTATTATTTCTGAACTTAAAAGAGTGAAATGCCAGCACCTAAATTAATTGTAAGAACAGTACACAATCAGTTGCAAAATGGAATTTGTTTGGATCACTATCTCCCCAGTACCCACTGAGAATTAGAAAACAACTTTAGCAACTAACTTTAAAGGAACACTTGTGATTTCTTTAAAGTAACCCTCACTTACTTGCCGGCATCTATTAGAATGTTGCATCCTCCAGAAGGCTTAGAATGACGAATGAGTATGCTTGTATTCAATCTCCTGTTTCTATTACCTGGCTCTGCAGCTTTAGTGCACACCTGAAAAAATCAGGAATCATTGAATGTCTTCAAACAATCAAATCCGAAATTTCAAACAAACACAAAGAAAGCAATGTAAAACTACTTCTGATCAACAGATCAGCTCTGATAGCCAGTTATACCGGACACTTCTTTAGAGGATCAGTTAGGCAGCTGACACGAGGAATGCCTTCACTTGTTCCTGTCCCGATGAAAATGATCTCCGATTGTCCTGGAGGTAACTTTTCTCCAGCAGCCTCACTGGTAAAACCTGTAGTCCAAGCATGGTTACTAATGATAACTAATCTAATGTGCAAAGCAATACAGTAGAATCATAATGGATTTTGACTTAGAAATAAACAAAGAGTAAAACAATCAAAATTCAGTCTTTCTCCTCAGTTTATAACAAATGTACTGAACAAAAAAGCTGCTTTTTTATATTAAAGATAAAGTTGAGCAATGGATCCACCAGGCTTCCCTGTGTCACTTTGAAACCATATTGACAATGACAATACCACGTTCAAGAGATAGTTAGGTTGTTCCCAATGAGGCGATTATTGAAAAGAGCCTAGCCTAATTCTGTATTTATATTGAAAAGCAACCCAAAAGACTCCAAATTTTGATTGCAAAAAGAACATTAATCTCACAAAAAGAACAATTCCCATTTCATTACAAACAAAACGAATTCATATATTCAATAAAACAATGTAATACCCCCAAAAAGAAAACCATCCATTCCATTGTATACTATCCAATAAATGCAAGACATATTATAGAGAAAACCAACAAGAACTAAATGAAGGGGAAAAAAAAAAGAAAAACAAACAAACAAAATGCACATACTAGATTGAAGGCAAGCTTGAAGAAACCTCCTGAAAGGAAAGAACCCATTTCTTGGAAATGAAATTGAAGAACTTCGCATTGATATTTGGCGCTGGTATTGTGCCAAGCTCGTTAGAGAAGGTGTGGATCGAACTGTACCCAGAAACGGAACCATTGACAAAGCTACCATTATTTTTATTACGATTACTTTTGGCTTTAAGCTTCTATTCTCTCTTTTCTTGTAGAGATTGAAAATCAAAGATTAAAGAAAGAAGAAAACGTGCTTTTCAAAGTGAAAAACAAGAAAAAGGGGTTGAGAAAGTTCGTTTTCTGTTAAGATATTTCCTTTGCAGAAAACACTAGTTGACTGAAGAAGACGAAGCAGAAGGGACACCCAATAGGCAATACCACAGTTTTCCTCTGCTCCATTTTTGCGTGCAAACGACGTCGTTGATAACATGCCGATTTGGGCTTTAACAAAATGAAAATGGGCTGGATTGACTTTAACTTTTTGGTTTGGGTGGAATTTCAAGACATCCGTTTCGTATAGAGTATCTGTAAAAAAGCCCAAATTCTCTTTTTGGGTCTTTTCCAGCCGTTTTGGGTCTTTTCCAGTTTTGTCTCTTATAACTTTCTATTTTGCACATGGAAATTTGATATTATTAATGTTTAATTGATGGAAAAAAAATATGAGCAAATTAAATTGAGATGTCAATAGTCATATATTATAAGTTTAATTAATTAGAAAGCAAAGGAAAAGTAGTTCATGCATATATTTTTGAGTTTAATTCTGAATAGGATTGTCAATAAAACTCCTTATTTACACCCATGCAATATGCCAGTCAGGTTTTTCTATATATAAGTGACGTTGAAATGATGTAGAAATGAAATGTGAGATGAGAAAACAGAAAAAAATAAAACAAATAATGAGAGACAAGAAAATTAATGATATGTCAGTACCTTATTTTTGTAATTCAATAATTTTAATTTATTAGTACTTTCTTATGTTAATATCAATGACCTAAAATTGGCAAGACCCTTTAAACGCCCTCCTTATCAACTCACCCAAATTTAATTCAGCATACCACTATATATGTCCTTTTCATTTTGAAATTTCAAAGAAATCAAACTTAAAATTTAATACTTTCATATTTCGTACATCTCATGATTTGTTGTCCAATTAGACTCCTCGCTTTGCCTTTCTATAGAGTTTCTCCCTCTTGTTATCGTCCTTGTGCTTTGCTTTGGCAATTGCAACTTAATCATGTTTCACCTACTTCCTACTCGTATCATAAATACCCCATAATTAATCCCCATGATTCTACTTCCTTTTCTCAGTTTCATATTATCTGTTTTTTTTTCTTTTTGTCAAAGTTTCCTAATTTTGACCTTTAATTATAAAAAAACTATATAAAAATAAATTTTAAAATATTATGTTTTGATTAAGTTAAGTCTTAAACTTTTCAAAACCTATTTTTTGAAAATTTGATTATATATATATTTTTAATTAAAAGTCAAATGTATGATTGATTTGCCTTCTTTAAACATTATTCATTAAACATCAATCACCCAACTCATTAGACATCATTAGATAAGGAGAGAGTACTTCATTAGACATCAATCACCCAACTCAACTTTGCCTTCTTTAAACATAATCCATACTTATAATAATTTGATTAATTAATGAAAATAATGATTTATAATCATGTTTTCCCATCGGGTCCCTCAACCCAACATAAATAACCATAATCCCAAGGATTCTAGAACTCCATCAGACATCAATCACCCAGTTTAGATTTAGCTTGTACTAATTTAAGGATCTAATCATTAGTTGGCTAGCTTGCTTTAAACATAAGACATTAGTACTTTATATAATTTGGTTTGATTCATTAATTTTGAAAACTACTAATATATCTTTCCCATATCGATCGGGTCCCCCCAACCAACATTAATTTCTCTGTCCCGAAACCAATCTGTCATAAAAATTATTTTGATCATAAAATCTGCCAAGTTTGACCTTTTGGCTACACTGCACAACCGACCAGTACAGCTACCATCATCAATTCTCTCAGCAAACAACTTGTCCAACAATATCTTTTTCACTAACCCAACATCATCCACAACTTGTACTCTCTACGATATACACTAGTTTTATCAAACACTCAAATATTTCTCATTAATGTGTTATGAACACTCAATTCGTCTATATATGTATAGTCCTTTTTGGTTTGCCCGATGATCGGACTCTTAGTTTTAGTGATGAATGATGACTCGATTCAAATATATTTTTTTAAAAGAATTCTTCAATGCTACAATTATTAGGTAAACAATACATTCAATGACAATCACATGTATATTCTAGCCTTCCAGCTATGACAAATATCATAATTCATCTTCAAAAGCTTGTTATAAATATGGCAACTTATTACACTAGGAATGTAGTGAACAAAGATATTGAAAAAGAAGAGAGGAAAAAAAGAGAAAGCAAGAAAAAAGAAAACATGGCTAGCAATATTCGTGTAATTTCAAAAAGCATGGTTCAAGCTGAGCATCACGATGATGAACAAGCTTTGAACATTGATTTAACCCCATGGGATCTTCAATTCCTTCTTGCAGAGTATATCCAAAGAGGGCTTCTCTACAAAATCCCCGAAGTTCCCGACATTTATGATCAAGACGAAGCCGTAGGAAACATTGTCGTTTACTTGATGAAAATGTTCCTTGCTTCAACCCTAGACTACTTCCCTCCTCTTGCCGGACGGCTTTCGACTTCGGAACATGAAGGTAACACTGTTTCCTTTTCTGTCGATTGCAATAACACCGGAGCTTTATTTGTCCATGCTGTAGCTGACGAAGTTACCACTTCCGATATCGTTAAACCTTCGTATACTCCTTCCTTCGTCGACTCTTTTTTCCCTTTGAATGGTGTTAAAAACTACCAAGGCACTTCCAACCCTTTACTTGCTGTTCAAGTTACTGAACTCGTAGATGGGTTCTTCATTTGTGTCTCTGTCAATCATTCCATTGTTGATGGAGCTTCGTTTTTCCATTTCTTCAAATCTTGGTTAGCCATTGCTTGTGATCCTACCCAGTTATCTAAACGACCCGTTTTGCAACGGGAGTTCTTCAAGGATCATATCGAATTCCCCATTCGCCTTCCTCGTTCTTGTTTTGATCAGCAAAATCAACATGAAGAGTTCATCCCACCACCATTGAAAGTAAGGGTGTTTCAGTTTTCGAAAGAAAAAGTTGCGAAACTCAAAGAAAAAGCAAATTCTGAAGCTGGCACCAAAGACATTTCGTCTCTTCAAGCACTCTTGTCTCACCTTTGGCGAGCTGTTATTCGAAACAGGAAAATCGATGACCCAAACGAAGAAACAAATTACTGCTTGATGGTTAGTGGGAGACCCAAATTGCAGAAACTTCCCGAACGATATTTCGGGAATGTGTTACAAGTTGGGACGACAAGCATGAAAGTGAAGGATATGCTTGAACTCGGACTCGGTGAAGTTGCATGGCGGATGAACAAGGTGGTTACCGGACATGATGCCGAGAAGTTTACCGATTTCTTGAAAAGTTGGACGAAAACACCGAAGTTAAAGTCGATGGGGAACATGGTAAGTAACGCTTTGGTTACCAGTGATTCACCTCGGTTCAATCTCTACGGCGGCGAAACAGGGTTGGGAACGCCGATTGCGGTGAGGAGCGGGCCGGCGAACAAGTTCGATGGGAGACTGACGGTGCATTGTGGGGTGGAAGAAGGGAGCATTGAAATTGAAGTTTGCCTTGCACCTCAGACGTTTGAGGCCATGGAGAAAGATGATGAGTTCATGGATACTGTTACTCGTTAACATGAAAATCAAAGCAATTAATGTTTCTTTGTCTCCAATTTTCTCTTTCTCTTTCTTTTTTCTGCATGACAAAATCATACATGATTAATATAATATATTGTCTTTTATCATATAAATGATTGTACTCCAAAAATATATATATATCCTAATATATATGTTTGTATTGATGCATTTAGTAAATTTTAAATATATCTATATATATATACTTGGTGCCAAAAAAAATATATCTATATATACTACAATTTCATTTTCTTTTTCATCTTTTTTATTTCTTTTTTATGTATCTTCTTAATTTATATTATTTGAGTTATTGATTAATGAAATAATAATTTCTATATTATAATTATAATTTTGAATTTTCTTATACTTGGTCATCTTCTAGAAGGATTTTTTTGTTGGCCGAATGAGGAGGTCTAATACTAGTGAAATTAACAATCAACAAAAATCTATCAATGGGGCTAGCTAGTACAAGGGCAAGAGCTATGAATTTCTCTGCTTTTTTTTTAAAAAAAAAAAATTATGGAAGGTATTTAAGTTCAAATTGTAGAGACCTTGTTGGTGACAATCGGACAAACTCTACAATCTGTAGAAAAATTTGTAGCCTTCTCTACTACTAAAATTTTTATTTAAATTAAAAAGAAACTATTATCATAAATTATAAGCTAGTATTTTTTCGGATACCGAATAGGGGAAAACTATATAATCATATATAATTCATATGGATTTCCATTTAAAAGAGAGAATACAAGGCACTCAAATAGAATCGATGAAGGCAACATGAAGAAAATATGTACTTTGAGCATTAAATACAACTTGTCGCCCGGCCACAACTACTTTTATGATATGCACTTGTTCACTGTGGAATTTAATACAAACAACTTCTTATCGCGCACCCAATAAATAACTAGTTTTTTTTTTTTAGTATTTCATTTATAAATAAATTTAATACTCAAGTTGCAAGCTCGTTTTGTCTCTTGCATACACATAAACAATTTCTCAGATAAAAAAAAATGATGTCTTTTACCTAAACTTAATAATTACACAGCTTTTTTTTTGGTCAAAGAGTTCGAAATTTGACCACTGATAATTAAATATTGGGTAATTATTTGATACACCGGCGGTGTAAATTTTGGACTCCACAAGCGGGTTATGGAGTTGACACATGTCCATTTTCTGAATTAATTAAGTTTTAAATATTTCAATCTAGTCCTTAGAGGACACATGTCACCCTTCAGGACCCGCTTGTGTAGTCTGCTAAACTCCACCACCGGTATATTGTATAATTTGCCTTAAATATTTACTACCAATAAATTATGGTCTTATCTTGTTCAATTCACCCGAGTATGTGATTCAATTTTACCTTTTGTTTCCCTGACAAGAAGTGAAGAAGGCTAGCTAGCATGGGACTACATACCCATCAAATTTATTGTGTTGTAAACTTTCTGCATATTAATTATCAGTATGGAGCATAAGGATATGGGGCTTGCTAGAATATAGGAAGAATTGTTCTTACTATGCTTAATCTAATTTATATATACATATAAAAAATGTTCCAAAACTCAATTTATGTTTTTTTTTTTTTTCACCAAAACTCAATTTATATGTCTAAATAGTCTTTCTGTTTATATATTTGCTACAAGGCAGTTCCTTTCCCCATTAATTAATCATTTCAAATCATTCCTCAAGCTTTATAAGATTTCTTCAAAATTAAAGTCACATCATTAATTAATGATGTATCGTTAACTGTACGAGTAAATGCATATCCTCAATCTCTTTCTTCAGTATCTATGAGTAGTAGAGACAAAAATCCTCTGCCTCAATTTTGGTGTCCCATCCATTAAATAATGATATGTGTCCCTTTTCAGTTTTTAATGTTATTCCTTGTTTGTGTAATTAAATTAAATTTTACATTTTCATTCTAAAACCTTATGGGGAATGTATTAAAATTTAGGATTAACCCTTATATATAATTATTTATTGTTAATTTGGGGCTAAACTTGGTGTTTATGTGGGTTTCTTATTTTATTTTATTGTATAAATATTACTTGTTAAAACTTAAAAACAAACAAGATATAACATAAGGGACATATGACATGATTTGGTGAATGGGGTATGAAATGGGGCACAAAACTTGGGACAGGGGTTTTCCATCAAGTAAATAAAAGTACATAACATATTGTTGAAGCCAGGAATCCCAAAAAACTAGCTAATTGAAAGATTTAGGATCCGTTTAGTAGGGAGGAAGGAAATTTCATCAATTCAAGGGATTTAGCTACAAAGTAACATGCATGATTGTGCATCACAACCAAATTCCCTTCCTCACCCCATTTTTTTCTTCGTACCAAACGGACTGTTAGGCGTTGAGCTAACTTTTTCAGTCCCATACCATGTGGCAGAGTAGTGAAATTTTAGAGCTTCCACATTGCCTGAGTTGAATAATTTATACGACAATGATCATTAATTATAAGGATAGGGCGGTGCTCTCTGGACCACTTGCTTGCCACCGCCTGCGGTGTTGCTTCGCCATGGCAGGCACCATCTGACATGACAAACGATTACAGTTTCTTGTCCATGAAATTTATGCACTAACTACACCTCTGCTTCATGAAATTTGTTTTATTCGGTTTTTCTGGTAAAAGTAAAACAATGGAAGAGAACCCACATATAGCAAATTGGGCCTTGTTTCATTATATCTGTATAATATAAGCCCAAACCCTTTTCTCGAAGATATTAGTATCAAAAATAGATTGAATATCATTGGGTTGGAACCCAATGACCTGTTCGGCCCATTTTTACAAAGCAAATTGGCAAAAACATGTTACCCCTTGTGTTTTTTTGGGGTTCGGTACTTTGTGTCAAGGAGGAGAAACATTAACATGTGATTGCGATTTGCGAAGCAAAGTTAGTTGAGAAATCCAACGGAAAGAATGAAATCCATTTCTTCATTGTAATTCCAAAAACATAAAAGAATGCAAATATTTAACATAAAATTATTGTTTGATCAGCCATTCCGCAATTTCTTAATTTATTCAACTTTGAAAGAAATTGCTATCAGTTATAAATACAAATTAAGCATTGATGTAAAAGCTTTGGTTGCATATTGATGACCATAATTGAATATAATAATCACAACTTTTGCTTACATTACATATATACTGAATCCATTAACATAAAACAAACAAATCTACAAGTTGTTTGTCATCTTGATGGGACAAAGATTATTGAAACAGAGAAAGTTATTGACATCAAAACAAAGATGCAGCACACTGCTTAGTTGGTTGTAGCTTGCAATTCCTTAATACAGGTGAAAGAAGGATGTTTTCTGCAGCTTTCGAAATTATTTATCTCTGGTCCTGCCATGAACAAAATTGTTCCCAACATCAGATCAGGGGCTTATAGCAGTGCAGGGGTGATTAAAGTAAGTATTCTAATTAAGAAACTGTAATATATATAGTGAATGAGACCATCATGCAAATAGGGAAATACAAATTAGGAACCTTTGATTGAAATGGAATTTATAAAAGCAGAATTGAACATCAAAGCATTGCTCCTCCGTTAAAATTTCTATAATCTCTAGCTATCTGCCCCAAAGTATCTGAATGAGCTCATCAAGGTTGATCCTCTTAACACACAAAAAAAATAAAATAAAAATAAATTAGTGCAACAAGGCAAATGGTTAAAATAAGTGATAGTAATTGAGGAAATTTGGTATTCAACAAGTGTAATGTGGTTGTAGGATGACGAAGAAGAAGAATTACCTGAGGAAGAGTTGGAACCAGAGAGAGTTATATGACCGTCCAATAATTTGGAGGTCACTCCGTCTATCGATCAATTTGGAGGTGAGGAATGTGAGAGATGGAAGGCCAGTCATCCCCTGTTTCCTTATTATAACGTCCTTGAAGAATACGGCTACCGGTGATCTTCAATTCCTGGAGAGCTCTGCTTTGAAGGATGTGATGTGGCAACGTCTTTAACATTGAACAACTTTTTATAACTAAGCATTGTAGTTTTGGCATAATAATAAAAGGAGTATTTGAAGAAGAGGAGTTTCCTTCTCCTCCTATGCTTCTCAATTCACATTCCCACTCTTTCCATTCACACATTACCTCAAATTGCAATTGTTTCAAATTGGGGAAGTAGGCAATAGTTTGAGTAACAGAAGAAGAAGATGTTTCAACCCCTACTCCATAAAATTCTTCTCCCACTTTTTTCACCTTATACATCGACCTTATAGTTAGGGATTCAAGGGAAGGTAACATCCCCATTGGAGGCAAGCTTTCCCATTTGGAACACTCACTAAATCTAACACTCTTAAGCGATGTCAATGGCATCATCCAATTGGGAAACGGAAACACAGTACCTTTACAGCACGTTATATATAATTTCTTGAGGTGTTGAGGTGGCCCTAAGGCTTGCAAAATCGATGCTTCATCTCCTCCTAGACCATTAAAATTGAGAGTCAATTTACGGAGTCCCACTATTGTTGAAAGTCTTGCATCACTTGGCTTTCCCTCTCCCATATGAGTTTCCGAATATCTTATCTCCAGATGGCCCCGCAGATGGATCAACTTTCCCAAATCTTGAAGCCTAAATGAATCTCTAGAACTTTCATTCACTTCAAACCATTCCAATGTTCGTAGACTTATTAATCTCTCCATTCCTTTTCGCAATGTAATACCCGAACCTTTATTTTGGAAATGTCTCAAGTTGATTAGCTTCTCCATCCCACGTGGCAATCTTCGAAGGCTAATGCACCCCCTGATGTTTAGAGTTTGTAAGTTACACAAGTCACAAAGTGCCTCCGGTAATTCGAACAATACCACACAGTATTCAAAACTAAGATATCTCAAATGTGTCAACTTTCCCACTGGATCAACATCAATTGGTACGCCAAAACTGTTTCCTCTACGAATACGTAGCATCCTAAGATTAATTAGTGTATGACATAATTCCGTAAAAGATGCAAGTAAGGTTTCAGATGCAAGTAAGGTTTCAGCAACATGGAAGCTACGTAACTTTACAACACCCTTGACCTTGATGGAATCTACAATTTCTGGGACATGGCCACCATGTGGAAGTAAGGCCCGATGCGCATTTACATAATTTGGAAGTAAGGTCAAATGCCGGACATTTCCATTTCCATGACAAGACTCAACTCCTCTTTGCATCTCAGCAGCATTACCTGTCACTAACAAGCATTCGGTTTTTGTCAAAAATTGAGCGAAATCATGCACTATATCATGCATTTTGCATTTAATTATGTTGCCATCATCTTCATCATATACAAACTCTTGGAAGAAACCACGTATTGCCAAGTTATCAAAACACTCCTCACCCTTAATCTCCAAATCATTCACTTCACATGTTTCTCCCAAAAAACCTTGAGCCATCCACAACTTGATCAACTCTTCTGTTTCCATTTTACGATCTTTGGGGAAAATCGCACAGTAACGAAAACACTGCTTTTCTGTCATTGGCAAATCATAGTAACTCAACAATAGAGGAGCATAAAGTCTTTCAAAAATCTCATCTTCAAGCTTCCACATCTCACTATCTAAAATTCTTTGCCATTGTTCTTTCGTTTTTTTGAAACGCAACAGACTAGCAAGGGATTTTATAGCGAGTGGTAGGCCTCCGCATTTTTCTACAAACTTTCTACCAATGCTTTCTAAATTCCTACAGTCTTCAATGCTTCTGTCAAAGAATGCAATCTTACTAAACAAGGACCAAGAATCTTGGTTAGATAACACTCCTATGGAGATTAATGGTCTGGTACATCCCATGACACATGCAACTTTCTCCTTACGTGTAGTCACCAAGATTTTGCTTTCTTGGGAACTACGAGTAAGAGAGAGTTTCAATGGTTTCCATTTTTGCTCATCCTCATTCCACACATCATCAAGGACAAGAAGGAACTTCTTTCCCTCAATATGTTGGCGTATTTGCTGTAACACTATCTCCAACTCCTTAGACTCAGAAGGAGTTCCTTTTAGAGTTTCAAGAATTACCTTAGCAATACTAAGTTCATCAAAAGGATCGGAGACACACACCCATATTCTATGAGGGAAATGTTTCTTCACTTCATAATCATTGAAAGCTAATTGGGCTAAAGTTGTTTTCCCGAGTCCCCCCATCCCTACTATAGCAATTAGGGGGATGCTATTGCCACTCCCTCCTTCACCCTTGTTATCACTTAGCAACAAGCGATCAATTAGCACACGCTTATCATCATCTCGACCACAAATGTCAGATTCATCAATCAAAGAAGTTGTTCTTGGTCGCTCAAGTTTTAGATCAACATTGCTACTTAGACCAACAACAAAAGCAAAACCATCTTTCTCTCTAGCAATGGAATTAAGCCTTTTGTTCAGCTCTTCAATCTTATGAGCAATATTATGGCGCAGAGGCAGAGGAACGCCACCAAAACAAGAGCATGGGGAGGGGATGGAAGAGCATACCTTGCTTAGAAGAGAGCGAGTTGAAGGAGTTTGATCATGACTTTTCTCATCAATTTGGGATTTGAGAATAGCAGTGTTCCATTCGTCCAACACGTCCTCCACATCGTAGGATATGTGTTTGAGCTTATCCAACCAAACTTTCACGGCTTTCCCCTCCTTCAGGTACTGTTTGCTCTCTGCATCTACCAGCACAGCTTGAATCGTTTGGAAAGTGCTTGTCATATTTTCAACTTCTTGCTCAACTCCGACAACAAGTCTCACCTCCTGTTCAACTTCTCGATGAACAATCGTCACCAGTTGCTGTAAGACAGCAGAAACAATTGCATCGGCCATGGTTTTTTTAAGAGAAATTCTCGAGATCAGGAAAGGTAGATGGATATGAAGGAAAATAATGGGTTTGAATTACTCAAAAGACGAAATTGAGATTGAGATGACTATGTACTACTATATATGTATAGTACTGTATGTAAGTAAATAATTGAGGTGCTAGCTGGAAAGTCTGAAAAGAAGACAAGGCGTCGTTGTTACCTTTTAGGAGTTCATACTTCATCAGCATGGCCTACCTACCCCAACGACGTGAAAACTGAAATGATTTAAACCAAAGTGTTTAAGGTCAAAATAAAAGCCCATGGCTTATTAGATTATCAATAATGAACGAAAATCCTCTGTCCCAATTTTGGTGTCCCACTTGTACCCCATCCATCAAATAATGACACGTGTCTCTTTTTAGTTTTTAATGTTATTCCTTATTTGCGTAATTAAATTAAATTTTATATTTTCATTCTAAAACCCTATGAGGAATGTATTAAAATTTAGGATTAACCCTTATATATAATTATTTATTGTTAATTTGGGCTAAATCTGGTGTTTATGTGGGTTTCTAATTTTATTTTCTTGAATAAATATTACTTGTTAAAACCTAAAAACAAACAAGGTATAACACAAGGGATATGTGGCATGATTTGATGAATGGGGCATGAAGTGGGGCACAAAACTTGAGGCAGGGGATTTTCATCCATCAATAATTAATAATTAAACAGTGATAAAACCCAAATTTAAGGCCCAAAGCACAATTTAAGTAAAAAAAAATACATTCGTACTTCGATCTCAGTTCTCAAATTTTCTAATTTCATGAATATACATTTTCTTTTTGTACCAATTTCATGAATATACATATACAAGCTTATGTAATGTATGTACATTCTTTTTACAACATTTGTGAGTAGATAAATACACGTATAATGTTGAAGCCAGAAATCCCAAGAAACAAACAAGCTGACAACAGATAGTGCAGAGAGTAAATTCAGTGGGTTTGATCAAAAACAAAATTCAGTGGGGACTGTTGTTTTCCACATTGGCCTAAGTAGAATAAAACTTTTGTTACTAGTATTGAAATTTGAAACCTCTTTTTCAAAGTGGGTAGGGCCGATCTCTTGACTACTTGCTTGCTTGCCAGTTGCCACTGCCTGAAAAAGTCTAAATTCTTGTGGAACAACAGCAAACAACATATTCTCAATTGAGGAAATGGCTATGTAATGCAGTTGGAAAGTTGAAAAGAAAGAATAAAGGTGTAGCTTGATGAGCACAGATTCGTCGTATTGCTTTTACTTTAGTTCATGGGCATGGCCTACATGTGATAAATGAGATGATTCGGTCGGCCTCGTTTATTTAATTTCTTTAATTTAAATAAAGGAAAATTATAATCATCTCTGAAAGTTTTGATTCCCTTCCGAGTTAAAGCAGTATATAGATGGTCCGTGAAGTTCTTGCGAGTATCCTCACCACAAAAACTCAAGAAAATACCGTGCTTAAATTTCCTTTGATGAAAAGAAGATGATGAAGAAGAAGAAAGTACAGACATACTTAGGAGGGATTGATCGATTGAAGCACAATTCAAGTGCAGAGCTAATTCAAGAATCAAGGATTAAAAGAGGGGATTCTGTGAGTATTGTATATGTGTCTTGAATGCAGGATTAAGTCAATGGCAGGCTTAGGTTAGGTAGCTGTTCCCATCATCCCATATCACCACCAAATTACCAGAAGACCAAGGAAACTGTCCCGAGTCTTCCTGGAACCATTCAACTATTTCTTTTTGCATTAGCTACGTAATGAAAGAAGTGGAATATTAAAAAAGGGAAGACTTTGATCGATTAGGCGTTGAATTATTTCACATTTAGATCAAAAATTGGTAGGAAGACTTGTGGAGCCTCCATGAATATGTTAGAGGACAACTGTTCTGTTACAAAGTATTATTATGAGTAGAAAGAATTAGTTGAAGCTTCAATATACTAATATTCCACCTTCTGATATAGAAGAAATTTACTGGGCAGACCAGCCAATTACAATTCTAAGTGCCACAACTTGCACAATATCAGTCTTGGTTTTTGTTCTTGACTAATAATGAATCATGATAAAGAAATGCCAATTGATCATAATAAACAAATTTACAAAACAATTGAAAAGTTCAGAGCACATGTTCATGTCTAATGTCTTGCTGTTAATTAATGCACCAAGAAAGGAAGGAGAGAAGCTTTAACTTGTTAAGAGTGGACTCCGTGAAAGATGAGATGATCTGATTACTCTCCTCTTCAAGTAATGCTTTCTACAAAATCGAAAATAACAGGATTATAGGATTTAGGTGCATGAGTTATTTTAAAAACTGCATTTGGCACCTTAAGTTAAATTCAAGGACAACATTATATACTTATTCTAATGAAAGAAGTGAAATATTTAAAAAAAAAAAGCAAAAATGAAATTTGGTCGGTCATTGATCGGTTTCAGATTTAGAAAAAAAAATTAAAAAAAAAGGGATTCGGATTATAAGTATAACCAAGTCGAACTTGCTCCGGGTTATACATTTGTTTTTTGGTAGGACTTGAATTAGCACTTGTAAGGTTTACTATTTTAAAGGGGGAGTGGTTTTAGATTAAGAATTAAAATCCTCTCCCTCCATTTTTGTTGCCCCATTCACCAAATTCTGTCAAGTGTCCCTAGTATTATACCTTGTTTGTTTTTTATTTTTAATAAATAGTAAAAATCCCAATTAAAATCAGGTTTAACCCCAAATTAACAACAAATAATTATATATAAGGGTTAGTCCTAAATTTTAATACATTCCTCATAAGGTTTTAGAATGAAAATATAAAATTTAATTTAACCAGGCAAACAAGGAATAACTTTAAAAACTGAAAAAAGATACGTGTCATTATTTAGTGGATGGGGCACCGTAGGGCACAAAAAATGGGGGAAGAGGATTTTTATCCTTAGATTAAAGGGGCAAGGCCAATTAAACTCCATTAACAATAAGAACATGGCATCACCATGCATGGGACCATAGTTATTAAACCCGGCCAGAGAGCGACCCGCTCGAGGCTTCGGGTCAATCGGTTTAACCGTCGGGTCAATCGGGTCAATGCGGGTTAATAAATAATCTATACTATATATAAAAGTATGAATAAGGGGAAATTTTATGTTTTCCGATTGTATCCGTTTTTTTCAAAAATATTTTCTAAATTGTCAT
>AWUE01020767.1:0-44493 GCA_001974825.2 Corchorus olitorius | reverse complement strand
TTCACTGTGGTTGCAAAAAAAAAAAAATGGCCAAACAAGAGAACTTCACCGTTTAGTATAGCTTTATGCTTTTTTAGGAAGATAATTCTCGGATATTGTATATTTTAACGTCACTGAATTAAAGCATCATAATCTAGGGGAAATTTTTTGTTTTCGATTGTATCAATTTTTTTTAAAAATATTTCTAAATTGTCATTATTAAATAATATTTTAATTATTCCATTATCAAAATAATAGAAATCTAAATTATCCTCATTAATTAGGATCCAACGTGGCCAATAGGAATTCTCCACACCATCTTTAGCATCTGAATTTTCTCCAAAACATTCTCCAAGTCAGTTTAGGAGAAGATCAATTCTGTCCAGAAATTTCAAGAGCAAAAAAGTCTACCGTAATGGCAGAATTAGGTCTCGAGGTAAACATAAAAGTTGTAGATCTTGGAATCTTCTTTCTAACGGTATCTCATTTGCATTTTTCTGAGTACCGGATCAAAAGTTATGAATTTTCTTTCAAAACTGCTCTTGTAAAATCCTCCTTTAAATATGATTTAACAATACTGCATTAGAGCTGAATCATTACTACATCATAATTAATGATTGGACTTGAACTCTTCT
This sequence comes from Corchorus olitorius, assembly GCA_001974825.2. Lineage (NCBI taxonomy): Eukaryota > Viridiplantae > Streptophyta > Magnoliopsida > Malvales > Malvaceae > Corchorus > Corchorus olitorius. Next base: position 43,879 of record AWUE01020767.1, on the reverse strand, counting down.
TTGGGCTTCCATATTAACAAATTGGGTCTAAGAATATCATATTTAGGCTTCAAGACATCTGGCTTGGCAATTTGGGTTTCATGGACTGAAACAGGCCTAATGAGTCTACTGGGCCGAAATGAGACAAAATCAATAACTTCTCCAAATCTATACTATATATAAAAGTACGAACAATGGGACATTTTTTGTTTTCCGATTGAAAGCTCTTGAAACTTCTTAAAGAGAGAGCCTCATCAATCAAATAGAGAAGTTCGTGTGATCTATAATACTGCGGACCATGAGATTAGGCCCCAAGTCTTTTGTCTGGAGGGGACCCTCTTTGATGTTGGAGTTAGCGGGATATTAAGGTGTTTGGGAATACTGAAGTTAGTGGGGTCTCAAGTTGTTTAGAGAGTTTAAGATCTAAAGAGTGGAGATAATGAACTTTTACCTTATGTGTGGAGTAGTTCTCTCTATATATAGTGTGGCTTTGGGCCGTTCTATAATGGTTCAACGTTGCCCCCTAGGTATGAGGGCGGTTTTAAAATGATTGCACAAACGGCTATGAAACTGAGCGTCAGGTGGGCAAGTTGGGACAATCTGAGCTAAACATGCTTACAGGTCGCATAATTAGATAGTGTCGAACGTAAGGGTATTCGATCTAGATGTATACTCCATGTGGAGAGTGTTGAGTCGTAGAATGCTCGATTTGGTAATGCGCCCCTCTGTCGAACTATACGGTGCTCTGTGAGATGAATGAGAGATATGCCATGAATGTCGAAAAGGGGAGTGCTCAATTTTTGAGGATTGATTAGGAGAGTGCACTGTAGGAATGATGGTGGATAGGAGAACTCGAGCCGATAATGTTCTCCGTGGAGGAATATCGTACGAAAGAGCTCAAATAAATAATATGCTCCATAGAAGGTTGGTGAACATGAGAGCACTCAAACTGATAATGTAACATTTGGAGTAATGTTGAATGAATGGAGCTCTAATTGATAATATGCTATGTGGAGGAATGCTGAATGGAGGAACTTAGTGTGGTAACGTGCTCTATATACTACCGAGTGGAGGAGCTCAATTCGAATATGTATATATGGAGGAGTTCAATATGAATTATATATGTTTGTACGACTGAACGAACAAGCTCAATCTGCGAATAAAAGAGCTTAATATGAATGATTTATTCAATATACTAAATAGAGGAGCTCAACCTGATAATGATATATAAATTTATAGAAAGATTGTCGAAATTTCATACTATAGTATCAAAAAATTATAGAGAGATTAACAGAATCTCATAAGGAGGTTATAAAAAATCATATATAGGAAGGTTACAAAATTTCATAGGAAGGTTTATTAAAATTTCATAATTAGGTTATTAAAGTTTCATATGGAATTTATCACAATTTTATAGGTAAATTATTAAAATTTCATAGCATGGTTATCAAAATTTTAATAGTATAGTTATCAAAATTTCATAAAAATATTCAATCGAAACATGTTGGGCCACGTGCAACGTACGTGAAAGATAAAACTAGTATTTTTTAAATATTTTTATAATTTTTATATTTATTATTTCTATAACTAAAATTATTAAATCTAATTTATAATATTCTTACATAATGATATAAATGGAAATAATTATATTTTAGCATATAAAACTATAAAAAATGAATTTATTTCCATTAATTATCAATTATCCAACCATGAGCCATGTTAATTTAAATAAATAAAGTCAGATAGATGTAAAAAAATTCATTAAGAATATAATACTTATTAAATTTTGTTATTTTTTAATTTCTTTTTAAGGTTTATTATATAATTTACAATATTTCCCTTAATATATATATTTAAAAAATGAAAAAAAAATGGATTCAAATGTAAATTTTAATGAAATACATTAACCCACCGGATCACTTGAAACCCGATTGGGTCACCGGGTTAATCCGGATTTCAATGAGTTGTTTCCTTAAACGGTCCAAATGTTAATCCGAACTGATTCCAGCTCCGGATCACCGGATCGAACGGTCCAACCGCTGGGTCGGTCCGGATTTAATAACTATGCATGAGACACCAACAAGCAATCAAGCATATAGTAAAAAAAACACTCAAGGAGACCGTTCACACAAGATTCAAAAACACAAGTCTCGGCCATTTTCTTCAACAGATCCCACATAAAGCAAATTGGGTTTGGGCCTAATTTCAGTATATATTTATCTATTTTATTTGTCATTCGATTTGTAGAGGCGACTGGCGAGCAATGGAGCATAAAAGAAATATCGGGAGTTTCCATTACCCTTCTCTGGCATATTAGTATTAAAAAAAGTTGGACTATCATTGGGTTGGAGCCCAATGACCTTTCGGCCCAATTTAGTAAGCAACTTAGCTAAACATGTTTTTCCCTTTGTACTTAATTTGTGTGCTATATCACTTCATGAAAAATGAATGAAAAATATAAATAAATGATTAAAGAGAAGAAACATGTGATCATGAAAAATGTGGACATAATAAGATAATAATAATGTGGAAACAGTAAAGTTGCACAAAAATGCAAGCAATAGCATATCCATAACATACTTTCATAATTGTAATTTCAATTATGCTACAATATTTAAGGTTTTTTTTCTTATGTATTTTCTATTTCTAATTTCTTGGAGCATGACAAAACTTTGTTCCAAAAAAACATAATATAAATATATGTATATGAAGTAATAATAATAATTATGGAATCTCATGTTATATCTTTTGTTTTGGGATCTATTTAATTTTATCATGTTGACATATTCACTATTACAGTCAAATTTTAAGGTTGAATTGAATTTTCCAACTCGCAATGATCAAAGTCGCTCTTCATTTGTTACCAATTTGTCTAGTCTCCATTGAAAAACCTCTCTTTCGATATAGACATATCTACATGTAATTTGAATATTATAGATAAATTGATCTTTCATAATCATTTTAACATTAAGGTCACGAATAATATTAATGCTAGTATAAGCCAGCATTCAATTTGGATTTTAGGGCTACCGGCCGTCCACATATTCCTTAGAGACTTTTCAACCCATTTGACTCGTAAAGGAAATAAATGTCATTTTCATTCATACCAATATTTATATAATAATAGATTTATGTAAATCCGATCTTATGATTCATATCATAATAATCATCATCCTAATTATCCACCAACTCTTTTTGCTTTCTCATTTTTTAATTTTTCCTTTTAGGCTGCATTCTCATTCCTTTTCTCCTTTTTGTAATATTTTATGTAGATTTTTCCGGAATTAAAATTCACGTGGAATTTATATTATATTTTATTATTCAAATCATCAATGTGGATTTTGATCATATTCATATATATAACGTGAAACCATGACTTTATTATAAAACAAATTCAAAATGATTAAGCAATATTGAAGAAAAAAAGGACTTTATGAGCTCACCTAGCTTATTCGCTAGCATATATATATATATATGCCCATTAAGAAACGAAAATAATTGCCTTATAGTTTCATCTAATTCTATCACCATTCACATTTTCAGCTTTGAAACAATTTTTTTTTTTTTTCCTTTTTGCTTTTTATATCATTCATAATATGGATTTAATTTATTGTGATCAGTAGTAATCTAGATCAGCATTGCATAATTAAGGTTGATGATTTATTAATGAATTCATAGATTTTCTTTTTACAACTTTTATTATTTTGTCCCATTCAATCAACTTATTTAAAATCAAGTCACGTTAATTAAAGGACATCAAAGATCAAACTAGTTTAACTTGGTTTTTTTCACAAAAAACTATTTCAAGTTAATCCAACAGAAATTGGTAATTAACTCATAATTATATACCTTTTTTATACATAATTATATACCTTAAAAGTGTATAGGTATAGAGTTTTTAATTTCGGTGACCCAACTTAGAGGGTTGACATATAGATATAGATATGTCTTATTAGAGTTTTTTTTTTTTTTCGCCCGAATGTCTTATTAAAGTTTATATTTTTAAAAATTTTAAGTGATTAATATGATAAATTTTTTTGAAAGAATATGATAAATAGATAATTACCAGATTTGGGAAGAACTAATATATGCAAGAAATTGACCTTAATAATGGAGTAATAATCTGGGAAGAACTAATATATGCAAATTGACCTTAATTATTAGTAATTGTCAGGAAGCTAATTATGGAGTAATATAGTTTCTTGGTAATACCATCAAGGGTATCCATAATTTTACTTAAAAAACCAAATTGATGATCTGCCTACCTAATCAATGAAATATATTTAATTTGTAGTGAAATTGAATGTGATTCATAATATTTACTTACTTAACAGGGAATTTTCAAGTTTCAGAAGCAATTAAAAGCACAATCTCCCCCAAATCTTAATAGTTTTAGGCCGGGTGGTTGGCTGGTTGCCCCAAATTGCCTACATCCGCTCCCAACCGGCCTGCGCGCCAAAGGGCTAGTTAATGAATGCCTAACATATCTACTTCTATCAAAATTCAGGAGAAGTTTTCTTTTCTCAATATAGTATCTTATTATCTTTCTTCTTATTAATTAATTATTAGCTTTTTTAATAGTTTAAATCTTAGGTATGGGGCAACTCGATGATGTTATTGAATTAATGCCTTAATTGAGATAATAATAATTAAGAGTTAAATATGAATAAAAAACTTATTCGTCAGGCACCCGAGTTGTTAGTTCAATTGGAGATCGGTATACCGTGTTTAAACCGTGAGATCTTGGTTTCAAGTCTCACGGAATGCGGGTTTTAGTTAGTTCGTGTCTAAACCGTGAGATCTTGGTTTCAAGTCCCACGGAATGTGGGTTTTAGTTAGTTTGTTTATTTTTCTGTTTAATTGTAAATAGTTTATTTAAGGTAATTTCTTAATTTGAGTTGAATTCTCTTAAAATTTTTGGGATACAATAAACTATTTTAATTATAATTACATTTCATTGTACCTTTTTTTTCTTTTAACATTGAATAGTATATATTAATTATAAAGAATTGGAAGGATGCAATATAGTTCAAATTCGAATCTCATTAACAAAATTACACAAATTCGAAGCTTTTGAATGAATGCGTAGCTCTGAGCTCATGGTCTTTCTTTGCCTTATAGAAATGGATTTAACTACTTAGGCTAAACTTGCATTAATAGAAAATGATTTAGATTACATTAGAAGTAAGCTATTTTTTTGGTACCGATAGTAGATGTAATTAAGCTTATAATAACTAATACGTACTATTATATACTAGTATTATTATACTATTATTTTTGGCTGGAAAATAGAGTGTCCAACTGGGCCAATGCATGAAAGAGTAATCAAATCCAAGTATTTTGTCTACCCATCTCCCATTGTAGAGAGGATGAGGTGTTATTATTATGAAGGCAAAGGGTGATTTTTATTTTTATGAAGTCAAAAGCTATATACCGGCTAATTGGCCCCTAGCATTTATATCTCATGTATTTATATATATTTTTGGCACCATATATTAATATTAATATTTATATTCAAAGCCTCAAGAGTTGAACGTTGGAAAATTATTTGCATATGCCAATAGCCATAAGGATATATATGTATATCGATCGACATGATTTCATGGGTCGTAATCACCCATATTCGTTGACTTGTCTTAACTCTAAAGTAGTTTATACAAATATAAGAAATATATGTAGCCTCTGTTTAGTTTAGTCAATAACCTAAAATTAAGAAAGTAAGTTAGGGCACCTGAGTATTTGGTTCAGTGGTAAGGTGCATGTTTTCTAAACCGTAAGATTTCAGGTTCATATTCTATCTTATTCGATGCGTGTGGGTTTTGTGCAGTATTATACATACTTTATTAAGTTTATTATGTAGTTTTTTTTATTTGGTCATTTCTCATTATATATTTGGATATATAAGAAATTATTTGATTGTAAAGAGATTTGAATATATAAAAAAATTTAATATATATTAATAAAAGATCCTAGAGATCAGTTGCATGCCTAGTATTCTCTATTGTGATAAAATAATGAAACACGTAATAAAAGAAATAACTAAATTTAACCTAATTTAATTTTCGTATTCTGGCCAAATAAATAAATAAATTTTCGTATTAAAAAAAAACTAACCAAAATTTTCTTATATACTATCTAATAATTAAATGAATCCATGAAACAAATATTATTATACCATATATAGTACATTTCTTTCCATTGCATTCAAATTGAATTTGTGAAATGTCTTAAATTTGAACGGAATGAGATTTGGGATATATAATATTTAAATATCATATTTATGAGTAGAAAAAATAAAAATAAAAAATCGAACTCCTTAAGTCAATTGCCTTGTGATGAATAAAGACAATGCATATGATTTACGACCGTCAATCCATCCATCGAGATATTTTTGCGATTCCTTTATTGAGAAAATTTGGAAAAATCAGTTTGGGTTATAATAAACAGATAGAGTCTATTTATTAGTTTGTGGTCCTCCAATTGGAATGTGGTATTATTCCTTGTTTATATTGCCACCAAATTTCTCCATGTCATTATGGTGACATTAAGTCACTAATTAATATATTAATACATTTTGATCAACAATTTATACTTATTCAAGACACTTGGAAGAATGTATACCAATGGGTTCGAGTTGGCTACTTCTCCGTTGTCTAATTATGAAGTAGGTAATGGAAATTGGGAGATTCGAATGTTAGGAACTTATAGTAATTCTAAAACTTGGTAACCTAGTAATTAATTTTGTATTTTCTAAATATATATATAGTTCCTACTACGAAAATATCTCAAGATACATACTGATTAATTAGATCATATTGTTATAATAAATCTTCTAATATACCGACCGACCCATTGGTATACATATAATATATGTACAATAAAGCTAAAAGTAGAAGAAAGGGAAAATATAAAAGTATTATGAACAAAATCACGATAAAATGAAATGAATTATTATTATTTTAATTGAAAATTTAAAGTAGAGTGGGGTGCTAAGTGCCATCCTAAACACTTTTCCATTTTCCTATTTAACACATAATAATCGTGAGTTTGTTTTTTATTACGGAAATTACTCATTATCATAAATTTTAATTTAAAGCATAATGATGTCACAACTCACAAATTAACATATATGATATCATTTTTTGGGGGGTAAATCGGATATTGAACTATATGATTATTGAAAAAAAAAAGTTGAGCACTTTATAAACAGATATGTATATGTTTGTGAGCACTACTAATTATAAATGAAATTAATATTATCTCATCCATAGTTAGTGAAATTAAAAAAAAAACAATATTCATTGACAAAATTTAATTAGAGTACGAATAAAATTGAATTCCTATTCATTTGTACTGAAAAGTTTATATAATATATACTAATGTACACCTATATATACTACATATATTTAACAATTACACTATATATTTGTCTCCTTGCACTTACCAATCTACTAATATAATTGGTCATGATAAAATATTAATTAGTTCTAATTGATACTATATTAGTATAATTAAGTAAACAACTGTACAGATTAGTTGTTCTTTCTTTTTTTTTTTTCCTTTAATTTGTTTTTCGGTTGCAGAGTACTATGGCGGCCTATGGGTGAATAAATTAATAGCTTGAAGAAAAATAAAGAAAACAGACACATTGACATCCTAGGAATGGGGATCTATGGGTATGTATATATATACTTAATTACCTTGGAAAACCCATTATTAAACATTTCAATTACAATACAAGACTAATTTCAAGGAAAAAAGAATTCTATAGTCAATTGTCAATATCAAATACCAATAAGTCGTTACATAGGGAATTTACTAGTGAAGAATTTTCACAAATTGATATTCCGAAAAGTGAATAAAATATTCAAATCCATGTGTATAACAACTATACATTAATATTTGTATCAAAAAAAATACTATACATTAATATATTATATTAAAATATTAATTGGTCGGTTAAGACAAAACGTAAAATATATGATAATATAGCTTAATTCTGTTCTCTTGCTAAAAATCATTTTTATATTATGTATAGTTAAATTGAGATTTGGATGGTAGCAATTAACTTAAACATAAATGTTTAATATAATTTAAACAAGTTGATTGATCCGCGCTGACGCGTCGGATATTCTTTGTTATAGATTTTGTTATTATTATTTGAATATAGAAAGGATTTCGTTTCAAAATTTTGAAAATTTATTAGTATTTTGTGTATTTGTGAAGTAATTTGCCATTTAAATGGATTTCAATTTTCTATATATATAACTTATTAATAATGGTGGTTGAGTTTTATAACTGTAAAATTCATTTTTTGTTGATAAAATCGTAGCTTGTAATCCATTTCTTATTCTCGGACACTAACCTTTGCTACTTTAAATATCTTCGTTCTCATAAATCTAATTAAATTCTTTCTATCACTATAGTTCGAGAAAGATGAGAGACGTTTTTATTTTTTAAAAGAAAATCATTAAATTAAAATAAAACCAATTAATCTGAAACTTTAATGGGTTTTACACATTAAAATACAGAAATAGCAAAATTAGGAAGAACAAAAGGAGGACACAAAGTGAGCAAATGAGTCTTCAAAGTGGCAAAAGACCCAAATGAATTATGAGAAACTAATTGAGGGCCTTCTTAATAAATAAATAATACATTGATGGTCAATAAATGCTTTCACATTCGATTGGTTAAAAACTCTTGCAATTACAAAAAATGGCTTGAGGAAAAGGAAATGGTGAGAAACTAACTGAGGGCCTTCTTAGTAATTAATCAAATGAGAAAAGACATAAAAGGACAAAAAAATGTTCAAACCGAGCTTCCTCATCGATTCTCAAAATGAGCTTTTAGTAATATCCCTAGGTGTTTCAAATAATATTTAAAAAATTTATTTATTTAGTATTTAGTATTTAGTATTTAGTATTTAGTATATATATATATATATATATTTAGTACTAAATAGTACTATACTTTGTAAGTACTAGTATTATATCTACTCTTCTTTAAAGTCTGGAGAGTTACTCTGTAGGTAGAAATAATAATTTTAAAAAAAAAAACAAAGAAGAAAGTATATTATATGCTAATATTCCCAAAAAAACCATTGAAACTTTTGATAGCTCCCTAAAGAAGAAAAAATAAAAGAAAGAAAGAAAGAAAAGTAAAATTGCATTACGCCAAGACAACGAGGATCTTTATATTTTGATCCACATTATGCAACCCTTAATTAATTTACTTAATCATAATTAGCAAGCTAAGCCAGAATTTCAACACACATAAGCTTAAAGTAATTTCCCACAACTTCTGAAATATGTGTAGCCAATTTGATAATGTGTTTGATTGATCAAAGCAATATGGTTGCATCTTTTACTCAAATTCCAAATCCTTGTTCTAATCTAATAAAAGTCAACTTGTAAAATCTGTAAAACACACAGTGATTTAAAACAATGGATATTATTAATTTATATAATAAAGTAATAATATTATATTATGTTATTATTAATGATATAAAATTTCCAGGTAATGTTGATGTAGTTGTATTAGAACTTGGACCTTTTTTTTTTTTTTCAAGAACTTGGACCTTTTAGATGAGAAAATTATACAACAAACAAGTGGAAATGTCAGCAATTTCCTTTTTGTCATTTCTCTCTCAAAGACTTTTGAATTTTGATGACAGCTTTTGAATTTTCAATTAATATAGTTTTCACTCTCATAATTACAAGTCCTGCCAAATTATACATTTTTTCCCCTATAAATACCCCTTGGATATTGCTTACTTTCTCATATCATATCCATCTCCCACTTTTTACTAGGCAAAAAAACCAAGCCATGGCTTCTAATTCTTCTCTTGTTGGGTTCTTTTTGTTCCTTGCTCTTTTCTTTGGCCATGGAATTGCTTCCCACCATGTTTACAAAGACCTTCAAACTTTTCAACATATTTCAGCTGCTGCAGATCAAGATCAACCTTACAGAACTGGGTACCATTTTCAGCCCCCCAGAAATTGGATTAATGGTAAATTCATATATATATATATGCATGATTTCTTCATTTATTGTTATTATAAAGTTCATTTTTGTTCATCTCTAACTAGTTTTTTGTGACCTGGTGTTTTTTCCCTCTCTGACTTTGGAATTGACAAATGGCTGAACAGATCCTAATGGTTAGTTCTTTAATTCCCCTGTCTCTTTTGTTCTGTTCCTTGAAAAAAAAACCAGAAAAAAGTGAAATCTTATACAAATGTCTAAATTTTTGCAGGTCCAATGGTTTACAAGGGACTTTACCATTTGTTCTATCAATACAATCCAAAAGGAGCAGTGTGGGGCAACATTGTGTGGGCTCATTCAACATCAAAAGATCTTGTAAATTGGACACCTCATGATCCAGCCATCTATCCATCTCAGCCATCTGATATCAATGGTTGTTGGTCTGGTTCAGCCACAATCCTCCCTACAGGCAAACCTGTAATTCTTTACACAGGAATAAACCCTCAAAACAAGCAAGTTCAAAACTTAGCCATGCCCAAAAACATTTCTGACCCGTACCTTAAAGAATGGACCAAATCACCTAAAAACCCTTTGATGCAACCCACAGTTCAAAATCAGATCAATGCAAGTTCATTTAGGGACCCAACCACAGCCTGGTTAGGTCCTGACAAATATTGGAGAGTGGTCATTGGGAACAAACTTAACCGAGAGGGTCGAGCCATTCTTTACAAAAGTAAAGATTTTTTGAATTGGGTTCAAGCCAAAACTCCTTTGCATTCTGTTGAAGGGAATGGAATGTGGGAATGCCCTGATTTTTTCCCTGTTTCAATTAATGGTCAAAATGGTGTTGACACTTCTGTCATTGGCCAATCTGTCAAGCATGTGCTTAAGGTTAGCTTGGATGATACCAAGCATGAATATTATACTATTGGGTCATATGATATTGCCAAGGATGTTTATTCTCCTGATAAGGGTTCTGTGGAGAGTGATTTGGGTTTAAGATATGATTATGGTAAATTTTATGCTTCCAAGACTTTCTTTGATAGTGTCAAGAATAGGAGAATCTTATGGGGCTGGATTAATGAATCTTCAAGCCAAGCTGATGATATCAAGAAAGGATGGGCTGGAGTTCAGGTACATTAATTAATTAATCAGATTTTAGTTTATTATATTTATTATTATAATTGATTGTTTATTAAGTAACTTAAACAAATTTTATTAGCTAGCAAAATTGGCTTTGTTTACTTATTTAGTCTTACACTTAATAAAGAAAAACTTTGATTTGTTTTATTGATTGACAGGTGCTAAGTCTATATAAATGACTATAATAATGGATTAATGGTCTCATTTTGCAGGCAATTCCTAGGAAAATCTGGCTTGGTAAATCTGGGAAACAATTGATTCAATGGCCAATAGTAGAAATAGAAAAGCAACGTGCAAATCACGTAACCATACCTAAGACTAAGAAATTGCTCAAGGGAGGATCAGTAATTGAAATTTCTGGTGTTACTGCTGAACAAGTAAGTTTGATTTTTTTTTTTTTCATTTCTATTTTCTTCTTCCTACTTCCTTAACCAGAGATTGGGTTTTTGACACGTGTCTAATGTGTGTGGAAAATAAGAGTCAACATGTGAACGATGGGCAAGTTGTTTATTCCTTTTTTTGGTATTTATCTCCTTGAATGAACAGGCGGATGTTGACATTTCATTCAAGATTTCTGACTTTGAGAAAGCTGAAGAATTAAAACCAAGCTGGACCAACCCACAGCTACTTTGTAGCCAGAAGGGTGCATCGGTTAAGGGTGGGCTCGGTCCATTTGGGTTGCTGGTTTTGGCTTCAAAGGATCGAAAGGAAAATACCGCTGTTTTCTTCAGAATATTCAAAGGCCAAAACAAATATGTTGTGCTAATGTGCAGTGACCAAAGCAGGTCCATTTTTCACACTCTTCACATAATTTTCAAATCCTTTTTGCAATTTTTGATTTTTTTCCCCCAAAAGCTTGCATAATTGCTGAGTTATGTGTTATTTTTTGTCGACAGGTCGTCTCTAAATGAAGATAATGACAAAACTACATATGGAGCTTTTCTGGATGTGGACCCTCGTCATGAAAAGTTGTCATTAAGGAGCTTGGTGAGTTTAATTTTGGATAATTATGGAATATAGTCAACCAAGTACCCTTTGCTAACATGATTTTGAACCTTTTTTTAGCTATTTCTATGAACTTTCATTTCTAAGTTACTACTACTTACTTTATTCTAAAATAAAATAATTCTAAAATCCAAGCAATTTAGTGGCCATAAAACAAATTAGAAGTGTTCATGGATCGTGTCGGATTAGTTAATATATTAATATTTCATAATAACTCGATTGCTTATTCTAAATTTACTATAAAATGGACCAAGCTTGTGGATCTAGATTAGAATATAACCCATTCCCTATACCTAGGTAGGTTTCTTTATTTATACCAAAAAAATTATATAGTTGAAAGAAAGTAATGTTTTTTAATTTCTTCATTCACTTCACCATCAAAACTTTTGCTTCATTTGACGTAGTATGTAGTATGTATGATCAAAGTTGTGCTGCGAAAGCGAGAGTGATGCTTTATTATGATCTTTAGTGAAAAAGTCTTCACGTGTTTGGGCAGCAGGCCCACTTTGAACAAGTGGATAATGTAAAGAAAAAGACCTTTTTTCCCCAAAGTTTCTGGATTTGGGTATTGAGAAAATTAATGATCGTTTCATTTGAACCCCATTTTTTTTTCATCATTGTGATTTTTGGATTAGAATGTTGTCTCATTAACACTTCAAATTTTATCTTGTTTTCCTTTTAACAGATAGATCATTCCATAGTGGAGAGCTTTGGTGGAGGTGGCAAAGTTTGCATCACAGCTAGAGTTTATCCCACTTTGGCAATTAACAGCAATGCACACTTGTATGTTTTCAATAATGGGAGTGAAGCCGTGCAGATTGAAAAGTTGAATGCTTGGAGCATGAAGAAAGCCAAGCTAACTTGAAAACACCATAGTTCAAAAACATAGAGAAATTATGAAGATCTGACAGTGGCAAATGACATTTGATCATAGACTTTATCATTGCAATAAAGATTACAGAAACCCATTGATTGATGTTACTTGATATCATTCCTTCTTTGACTATATATGTTATGTAATTCAGTCAAAAATGATTTTTATGATTACCTCTATAGATTTAATTTTTAAGCTTTGTATTTAATCTCTTAGTAGAATGAAATAAAACTTATAATCATAGATCAAGTTATTCAAAAACTCGAGTCTATTCTTTATTCACAGACACATAGTTCTAGTGATCAAATGTTTAAATCCTAACAATCTCAAGTATTGCAATAACTTCAAAAAAAAATAAATAAATATTGCAATACCCTTTTCCCCAAAATGTCAATTAATTCAAGAATTGAATGGATTTAAGAGATTTGGCCAAAAAAAAAAAGGATTTAAGAGAGTGTCTTATCTGATTTCTCAAGTCAAATATGAACTTGCCAGCAGTTAAGGCAGCAGCAGCAAATGGGAAAGTGGGTGATCAACTTTAATGTTATTGCTGCACTATATGAAGGCAGAGTTGATGAATGACTCAAGCAACGTGGGCTGCTGCTAAAAAAAAGGAGAGTGAGGCGAAACTAGTTGTTTTCACATGCCACCATCTATACTAATTATAAAGCCAAGTCCTGAGTTTGTGTCACGAGTTGACTCAGATATAAACTCAGTTTTTAAAAATTTAAAACAAAATAAAAACTACCCATTTAAAATAAACGAGGATAAATATGATTATAAAATTTTTATTTATATCATTTTAAAAAAACTACCCATTTTATTTATATCATTTTAAAAAAACTATCCATTTAAAATAAACTGCCAAAAACTACTTACGTAGTGAATGCCCTGTGTCTTGTATATATAATGGTTATATATAATGGTAACGAGGAAATGTGGCAATGACAGTGCATTGCACTTCATAAACTAGAGAATGTCTTTAGTCAAAAGCAAGCATATTACAATTTGAACACAATCGAGTTTCAATTTATAGGAAAGCATGCTTAATCTTATCTTAAGGCTAAGAGTAGCATGGGTAACTTTAACCCAAAACTATTTCTATGGTTTTATTTCAAGACAGGTCATAGGTCTTCTCTAAATCAAGATACTGATTGTTTGATCCCTGAGAATTAAGGCAATTATTCTTCCTTAACAAGCAAATGAGGAAATATTAAAGTTTTGGAAATGAGAAGACAAATAGAAACCTTCCAAGAGCTAATCAGAAAATTCTGGGAGCAATGTCGCACGATACTATTACTATTATTAACAGGCCATTTACAAGTTGAAGATTGCATAAGTTTAGAGTTCCACTGTAAAGTAACAGCAATGGGCAACCAAATCCTTTATGAGATTAAGAAAAAGAAGATGAAGAAAGAAAGTTATATAAGATAATCACAATTAGGGAACATTGATCACCCAAAATTTTTATGCAATCAAGAAGCCAACAAAAAAGCAATACTACTGTTGCGGGCATTGTGGAGGGAGCTCCGTTTGCTGAGCATGACCAGCTTTTGCAGTTCCACCCCTCTGCAATTTGAAGAGAACCCAGGTGTTATACGAATCACATCTAATGCCTTGTAAAGCCTCATATGAATAGAGTAAACACACAGCACCATCTCACACTAGGCCACATATATCAAAGCAGGAGTTATCGACATTATAGGTTCACTGAAGACTGAAGTTTTAATGTGCTACTAACCTTTTTTTTGCCCTTGCTTTCTTCCTCCTCATCCTCGTCCTCGTCGTCATCCTCTTCATCACCATCTTCGTCATCACTGTCATCATAATCACCTTCTAGGCCATCAAACTCATCCCCCTGAACAGCTTCCCCAGTAAACCATGATACCGCATGAGGAATTAGTTTTTCCTGAATCACCGAACTACACAAGCATTCCAACACGTTATTTGAGCAACGAAAAGAGATATAATTGAACATACAGGAAAATATAATCAAAATGCTGACATATTTTCCTCTAATCTCAGGAAATAGCAATGCAAATCTCACCACCAAATTTCCCCATTTTCCTCTTATGAAGCATAAATGACAATTCTTTTCACAGCAAAACAAAAAGAAAAGAAAATTTCATCTCAAAAAGGGTAATAAAGGGAAAACATTGAATATTTCAGTGATTTTTACCACAGCAAGGTACTAAAGAAAAAAATCCATCCTAATATATCTCATGGAAAGAGATACCAAAGACTCACCCAATGTTGTAGTCATGCTCCACTCGATCCTGAAGTTCATCAGCCTGGTAATAGATACATCAAAGAAACTAAGGAAAATAGTCCATATGTGTATTGAATTTTCCATGGCTTCTTACTTCAAAAGTAAATGCTGAACTTACAATCTCATCAAGATCATCATCATCATCAGGGATCTGTGGAGGGTTGAAGAAGTTGAAGAAACTTTCACAATCTTCAACTTTTGTGATGGGCTTAAAACTCTTTGATCCTTTTTTTGGCTTCTTTTTGAGGACCTTCTGTGTCAGGCATTTTCCAGGATACCATTCAATCTTTGTTCTACAAATTACCAAAAAGTTACAAGATGTATAGAATATAAATGCAAAAAGTTATCAAATACAACAGCATATTTCATCTTACCCAATTGCTTTCTCCAAAATGGGCTCATTTCCATCATCAACCACGTGATATGTTTTTTCTAGGACCGAATTCTTAAAATAAGGATTAGAATCAAACAAAAATTCCAGTTTAAAACCCTTAGGATCATCAACTCTGCTCCACTTAATATCTTTCAGATACTTGAGAGCCCCTTCATCCCGCTCTGAAATCTATAACAGCAAAAAGGAATAAATCATAACATACAATTTCAAAACAAAAGGTAAAACTCCTTAAAAAGGGTTTGTACAATTCACATACTTCTGCAGCCAAAATATCATTGGTTTTCATTGCAGTGAGCCAAAAGTCAGGCACTCCTTTTTCTACATTCAAGATTACATCAACCCAGTTCAGGAATAATGCATTGATACAATTTCAAAATATTGAATGAGCTACCAAGATCGAATACCTTCTGCACCTTTGTCCCCTTCATCCGTCGCAGCTTCATTAATTTCTCCTTCAACTTTAGTAACACCATTCACAATTTCATATCTCTGCATTTTTTAATTATTAAAAACGGAATAAGTAGAAAGAATCAAGATAAAGAGGAAGGGTAACATAATAAGCCGAGCAATATGAGAAGATATATGCATGTTAACAAGTCCAGCCTCATAAAAGAAGAATACATCAATGTTTACTACAATTCCGATATAACATGATGAAACATCAATGTCCAAAATAACCAACAGACCTTTGTATAAAGTGGTTCATAAAGTTGCTGATATTTAGCCTCCAATGCAGCTATCTCTTCAGAAAACTTCTTCTCTAGCTCACCATGTTCACTCTGCAAATTGAAAATATATGAAAGCATTCTTCTTATGAATCTAGATGAACTCAGTGTTAAATACTCCAACTAAGTTCAGGAGCAAGTATGTCAAACTCCTCCCAATTATAAAATACATCAGCATTCTTCAGTCAAACCTCATCACTCTAAAGACCAAGTGAAAAATCATCTTAATGCCCACCATTAGAAATATTGCAACCAGAACCTTAAAGCCTATTGTAAGTAGAAGTGTCATTACAAGGAACTGCGGTTGCAAGTTAAAGATAAGTTGATACCAAAGAAAGGAGAAGAAGAGGTAAGCTTGAGAGTAAAGAAGACTGCAAACTGTCTAGATGTACATGGTTTCCATGAACCATACTGGCTTACTTCTTATCAACCGTTCAGGTATTCATAAATCCACTATTTTAGGAGATGTAAATAAGTTCTCTGAAAATCTTAGCATAATAACTAGGAGAAAATGGACAATTCTGAGATCAAGCACAAGAGAAACCAAACAACAGCACTTTTATGCCTGAATATTGAACCTTCATGACTTATGAAACCATCGAAGTTGACATAATTCGAAAAGCGAACCATGAAACATATTCAAACATCAATAAGCACTCTAATTTACTATCCCAAACAGGGACAGCATTCACATTAACACAAGTCATTTTAGCAGAGCAAGAAATCAACAGGAAGGAACCAAAAGTTGCCCAACTCTCATTAACAAGGAATGATAGATGGTATTAGTTTAGTAAGAGCACACATACAAAGCCCTCACGTACAGAAAAAGGAGACAAACCTGAATCTCTCTAAGAGTCTCAACACGCTTTCTGACATTTGGTGACAGGGTTTCTAGAACATCAGAATGTTGCCCCGATAAAGTTTGAAGCCTACTCTGCAAAAATAACCAGGAAAAATTGGGGAAACACACAAATCTAATTCAGATTATAAAATAACACAACTTCACAGTGACCATCCTCAAAACTACGCATATCAGATGGTGAGTGTTTACTGCTTAAAATCCTAAAGCTGCTTCTCAATGCTAATACAAGCCAAGCATAATTTTCATACTTTTGAGTCCGATTTGACATTAAAAATAGAAAATCAAAATCATTATCAATAACAGGAATCACTTGCCTTAAGCGCATTAACAAGCCCGGCGCGATCCTCTGCACTCATAGCTACAAAAGAACAACAAGATGATCAATAAACTTGAGATAATCTCAAAGACTAATAATTAATTAGACGCTGATTACAAATAAATTCACAAGGGAAAACTAATCAAACGGATAATTCAAGACGCCATTTTTAACAAAAGTGAGAAAAATGAGACAGGAGGAGAGCAAGGGTCTAAGGTGGCATACCGGCAGCGATGGCAGGGATAGCGGCGTGGAGATCGGACACATCGAGGTTATCTGCGTTGTCGTTGCTCATTTTCTAGCGTTGGAGGGGGCTGTTTGGGAAGAGAGAAACGGAAAACGCAGAGGCAGAGCGAAAGACAAAAGAGAACCCTAGAAAAAGGAGGGAAATGGGAGGAAACTCAGGAAGGGAGTAGAGAAAATAATTGTTCGAGTGATAGTGAGTGAGACGCGTCAGTTACGTATCGAGAGTCCAAAACTCGCAAGGGACTGAGGTAGTGAATTGAATGTCACGCGCGGACGAGGAGCGTTTTGGACCCACAAAAACCACCTGAACTGACAGTTTTGCTGATGACACAAACTTTAACGGCTAATTTGCCGCGTTTTTCTTATGAATTTGAAAAACTGAATTAAAGCAAAGGGAGAATAAGAACAAAACCCATATAAGCATTCATGCTAAAAACACCATAGTAGAGTGTTGGACTCTTTGTTCTATTAGTTAGGGTTCGATTCCTAGCAGCCTCAAATGCCCAAAAAAAAAAATCATACTAAAAGCATTATATTAAGAATTGATTATAAAAATATCATTTTCTTTTGATTAATTCAGTGAATGCTTGAATTGCAAGTGCCAAGAAGAGTTATACTCATGCAGTTCCTTGATCCTTTCTCTCATAAACTGAAACAAAATACACACAATTCCCATGTTTTTCCACTTCACAATTCCCATGCCATCCTAACCAAAAAACAGAACACAAGACTTAAGTTTCAATTTTGAATGCCCCTGACAAAGATTCCTATCCAGATGGATGTTTAGGGAAATGAGGTTAGAGAGCAGCCGAGCAAACCTACAAAAGCCTGTTGCATAAACACATTATTTGGTTGAAGAAGATTAATGTACATTTCCTTTCTCTCCAAACAACAAACTTCATCATTCCCAAATACCAAAAAAACTCGCAATTGGAAGTCTAAAAAGTTAGCACATCAGAAATATGCAAGTTACAATCATGCAGAGGGGATCTACATGACTCCTGCTCTGTGTTCTTGACAGCCATGCCAAGAGGCTCTGATGCTACTCATAATCAATCTTCATGTTTGAGTTTGATGCTAAATTAGGATTAATCATGTCTGAACTACAAAAAGGAACAATCCAAATTGCCAATTAAGTATGGACTATATACATACCTCATTGAAAGCTAGCATTGCAAAAGATTCAAGAACAAACTACCTAAGACATTTCTCACATACTCTGATACATACAATTATGTTTCATTCGAAGACAAATCTTGCTTCGGTGTCATGCTAGTTAAAACAGGTTTAATTACCAAAGGCTACATCTACTTACTCATCATCATCATCATCAAAATCTTCCTCCTCTTCTTCATCCAATTCGCTTTCTTCTTCTAATTTCGCATCATCATCATCCACAATAAAGCCTCCAAGTGTTTCATCATCTTCATCTAAATCGTCTTCTCCGCGTGCAGCAGCAGTTTTCTTCTGCACAGAGCTTCTATTGTTCCCACCACCCTTCTTTGATTTGCCACGGTCCTTTGATCTGGTGGAATAAGCTGCTTGCTGGACCTTTCTTCCTTTCGTGACAACCACCTTTTCTTCCTCACTCTCACCGGTCCAATCATCATCCTCATTATCTCCTTTCCTTCTCTTTTTCCCCTTACCTCCCCTCCTCCTTTCATCAACCGTTTCATCATCCTCACTATCTTTTCCTTTCCCAGATTCCTCAAGAAACCAGTCCCAATTTTTTACTTTATGAATCCTTTGATTAGGGAATTGATCAAACTCATGCCCGATTAGAAGAAAACCAAATTCTGCAATTAACAATTTATCAGCTAACTAGAAAATAGAAACTTGCCATATACGAACAAAGCAATAACTTATAGTTAGATAAGAGATACTAGTAATCATATGTCCAAAAAAGAGATACTAATAATTAGTTTTCCTGGATTTTCTTTTCTCAGTAACCAAACACAACCTTTTTTTTTGGCCGAAACCAAACACAAACTAAATCAAACAAAATCTAACAAAGAAGAAGCAATTTTTACCTTTAACAGGATCAATATCTTCTATATCAACACTCTCTGCTCCACTTTCACTACCCATATCCCTTTCTTCTTCTTCTTCTTTTTCTTTTTCTTCACTCTTCTTCACAGCAAACCAAACAGGGATTTGACCTGAAACGCAGAACCAATCGCCATCTGCCAGCTCACCTTTCTCGTACTTTTTGAAAACCTTAACCTCCCCACTTGTTTTGCCCCGTACCCAAACCGGATTCTTGCCTGTAACTTCGAATGAAACCCTAGGCTCCTTTTGGGTGTCGCCATTTTGGACTACCGGAGCTCCGAGCTGGAGTAGAACATGATGGCGAGACACGGTCCGGTCGCTGGTTTCGAACCCTGAGCCTCTTCCGAATACGGTTCTTGAACCAGATTTTAGCGCCAATTTTGAACCGTCTGCTCCTTCGATTTCCATTACGGCATTACCCCTTTCCTTTGCTTGAAGAACAACGGTTCGGTGAATTTTCAAATCAGCCGTTTTTATTTCCTTTAAATTGCGGTCTAGTGCTCCGCGCCGCCCGAAATACGATGTCGTTTAGTTTTCTTCGCAGTTAATACTAAATACTACTCCATAAATTACTTCTAAATAGGACTTACTTTTCTTGTACCCAATTGATTTTGTTGTATGATGGGTGATTTCAGTGAATAACTAGTAGTATATGGAATTTATATAGTGGCCATTGAACAACTGATAAGTTTTAATTGGATTTCAAGTTATTTATATTAATTTATGAAGATTAATTAGTTTTGTATCACTAAAGATTTAATTAACAAGCTGTCGAACTTGTTGCTCGTGCCAATCTCTTCTTGATGTTTTGTTTTGTACTAGATACAACATTTGTTGGGTTCGCTCCTGAGTCCTGCCTGCCCTTCTAGTAAAAGAAAGAGGTTTGTACTTGATTATATATCACAACTCTAGACATGCTCACAAGCATTCTTTTTTCTCGACGTTGAGTCCACATTGAGAGTCTAGACTATGGTATTCTTGAAGGTTAGCATATGATTCTCAACTATCAATTTATGTCTCTAGTTATTTAGATTGCACTTGCCTACAACTTACAAGGTAGTTTTGTATATTTTGAACCCCCAAAAAAGTACATTTGAAAAATGTCACTGATGGAGCTGCGAAAAGAAATCCAGGAGTTGCCGAGACAGGTGGTTTGATTCGATCTTCGTTTGGTGCTTGGCTTATGGGGTTTCAACTACATCTGGGAGTGTGTTCTAATATGGAAGCAGAACTCCAAGCTATAAGAAGTGCATTGCAGCTTGCATGGGATTGTGGTTATCGGAAGCTTATTTGTGAATCAGATGCACTAGTAGGATTGATCTTATTCAGCGAGGTAACGTGGGTTTACACCCTCTTGGCTGCCTTATTGCTGATATTCGATGTCTGTTAAACAGAGATTGGAGCTGTACTTTGCAACATACTTATAGGGAAGGTAATTTCTGTGCTGATTAGCTAGCAAATGTTGCATGCGAGATGAATAATGATTTTGAAATGCTACATATTCCTCCTAATACTATGAAGAACTTGTTAGAAGCTGATATTAAGGATGTCTTTTTCCCCGGGATTTTACATTTAGCTAGTTTTTTTGATTATGCCTTTTTTTCACCAAAAACAAAAAGTATGAGCGGTTGGTCTAGTGATCAAGTTTTATAATCATCCAATTATGATAATTGTCTTTGATGTATTATTATATATATCCTATTGTAGGGCTGCAACTTGGTACAAAATTTATGGGTTGGTCAAATCCATTCCAACCCAAAGACAATATGAATTGTGCTGGATTGGATTAAAAGCAATCCATTTCATTTTTGGATCCAACCCAACCTAATCAATGCTAATATGAGTCAGATTTGGTTAATCCGCAGATTGGAAAATAATTTTTACCTCTATTTTTTTTTTCTTTACAATTGAGAAAATAACAACATCAAACAATCTAAGTTACAAAAACATTTATTTCATCATCATAATATAGCCACTTTAGTTAAATGTGCGAGAAAAAAAATTGTCATGTCTTTGATGATTAAGAATTGGATTGTAACTTAAAATCTTGAATTGAATAAATTACTAGGATAGGGTCCTTAAAAGAACAAATAACCAACAAATTTGAAATTTCTTAAATGAGATTTTCATGGGCTGGCCAAGGCCCATACTACCTCTTGGATTCGGCCCTCGAGGACTTTATCTTGATTCTGGTCGGACCATTTAAGCATAGGCTCTTTGAGGTTTTTGTACTGACTAAACAGTAATAAGTTCTTACTGCTCCTTCGATCAAAATGAGTCCATAAAGACCGGTCTCCCTCACGGTGACACGGATACACGACTGAACGCAGTCCCAAACCCAAGAAAAAAACAGCAGAGGCGGGAAACTTTTTATTTTTTAGAGAAAAATTGAAGGAAAAGAAAAAAATCAGAGAGTCCGAGAAGTGAAAATGGGAAAGAAAATGAAGATGGAGGAGGGAGGGAGATCGGTGGATGATAGATACACTCAATGGAAGTCTCTGATACCTGTCCTCTACGATTGGCTCGCTAATCATAACCTCGTTTGGCCTTCTCTCTCTTGCCGGTTCGTACTCTCTCTCTCTCTCTCTAGGGCTTCTGTTTCAAGAATTTTCCTTAATGTGTTTGGTTGTCCAGAAAGTGCACAGCGCACGAAAGAGTTAGAAGGAGAAATCAGCTTGTTGTCCTTGCAATGATTCGAATGTTTGCCGTTATTTTTGGTTTTATTTTATATTCCTGTTTTGATATTCTTGGCGCATTTACTTCCTCTTCATCAAATTTTTACGTGCAATGGAAAAACCGTGATTCTAGAGTTTCAATTCAACCATGAACCATCAACCTGGAAAAGGAATTCGAAGTTCCGACTTATATATGTTTTTGTGATGGTAGGTGGGGCCCGCGATTGGAGCAAGCTACTTACAAGAATCGCCAGCGTCTTTACCTTTCAGAACAGGCAAGTCACTAATACCTTGAACTCATTCCTAAACGGATAGAAAATTTTATTGTCGTTTTCAATTGGTAAAGCTGTAGACATAAATAATTGAGTATTTTGTTTTTGGCAATTATTTCATGTGTTTAGAATTGTGAACTTATGGTAGAGTGTTTTCTTCTGGTTTGAGCGTATTCATTCTTTTTATTGATCTTCTTGGTTGCTCAATTTTCATTTGTTCCTGTTTTCCAGACTGATTCAAGTGTTCCAAACACACTTGTAATAGCGAATTGTGAGATTGTTAAACCTAGGATTGCAGCTGCAGAGCACATTTCAGAGGTGATGTGATTTATAATATTATTTCCTTCTTTTTTCCTGTCAAACTCCTATGATTCCTCTTGTTGAAACTTGTAACTTATTGGAATTGCTATGGTACTATTTGCTTGATTGATTGCAGTTCAATGAAGTAGCACGCTCTCCTTTTGTGAAGAAGCATAAAACTATTATACACCCTGGCGAGGTATCTGTGACCCCCTTGTTTATAACCTGATTAGGTGTTCTGTTAGTTTGGTGATCTGATATAAACAAAGTTTTGAATTGAGGAGCTGTCTACATGCTGTAATGTTTAATACTAGAATGAAGAAAGATCGAGAAGTATATTTCTTTCTGAATTTGGCAGGGCTCGTGCAAAGAACTTATCATGATATAACTTGTACTCGAAACATAAGAGAAGCTTATTTATTCACTAACCTTATATCAAACCTTTCTTTATCATTCAGTAATTGACAAGAGTTTTCTGTAACTCTATTAGAACTTTCAATAATCCCTTGGGGTCATTTAGCATGATATGATTACCATCTTGCAGGTTAACAGAATCAGAGAACTCCCACAAAACAGTAAGATAGTGGCGACACACACTGATAGTCCTGATGTAAGCAGTTATCACTTTCGTAGTCCTTTTAGATAAAGGAAATTAAGGATATAAGGATTTCAAACCTATGTTTTTGTTGTGTTGGGAATTTGTGTCATTGATGCTTAATTTGGACTGAGTACTTTGAACTTTTGAAATAGGTCCTTATTTGGGATGTAGAGGCCCAACCTAATCGTCAGCCTGTGTTGGGAGCTGCATTTTCTCGTCCAGATCTGGTGGGTGCTGAAAGGGAATTAAGTTTGTTTTATTTGTGTCAATGCCTTATCTTTCTTCTAATTTTTCATTTGAAAATTTCAAAGTGCATCTATTTTCTTATGCTTAACAATCTGCATGTTAAGTTATCCAAAAAGCTAAAACAAATATGCATATTCAAAATTACTTCAAATGCTCAGTTGTTCAATATTTAGCTTTTTATGGATCTTCTGGAAATTAAGATTGCAGCTTTGTAGATGGAAATTTCATATTACCTGTGGTCTTGCCATCAGGTTGTTTTTAATTTAGAATCTACCACTTGCAGATATTGAGAGGACATCAAGAGAATGCGGAGTTTGCTCTTGCTATGTGCCAAAAGGAACCTTTTGTGCTATCTGGAGGTTGGAATCATTTTGTTACTTTCAAGGACTTTAAAGATCTTTGTATAAATTAATTTTTGGCTGGGCAATGGATAATGAATATCGCAGGCATATGCATGTTTTTCTGCATATTGATGACTATGTTCAAGCATTACAGGGTGATATAGTAGTCATATTTTCAGATGTTTATTCTTCTTACAGTATTTTCAGAATAGGAAATTGTTAGAAGTGCAAGTGCAGTGAAACAATATAGAGTATTTCTTTTAATTTACAATATGTTTGTTAGAAGGCATTTATTCCCTGCACGCATGTTTGACAATTTATTCTCTTTAGCTTTAGATGGCTATTGGGATGAGACAGCTTATGGTCTTAAACCAAGGCTTGGTCTTGTGGTAATTGTAGTGATATTACTGAGTCTGTGGGAACCTGATATGGCTTTGAAGTGGAGTTTTTGGTATGTTGCAATTGTGACAATCCAGGGCTCAATTCTTAATATGGCTTGGTTTGTCAAAGGGGAAGGGCACTAATGCCATGAGGGATTGTTTTATCTTCCTTCCAAAGTGGATGGTCAGTCAGTAGATCTTTTTTTTCTATTGATTTGTATGAGTTTTCCAAGATTACCCGAGGCAACTAGAGCATAGCATGCACCATGTATCATCCACAATAGAGTCAGCCAATCCCAATTATCTGGAGAAACTGGAAAAAGTTGTCACTCTACATATATACTTCAATGCATGCCTGCATGCGGTACTGATTCTGGAAAATTCAATGAAATACACAATTTTTATATGCTGGAAACTTATCCAATTATTTTCCTCTTATTTGATCCTTCTAACCAAGGAGATTTTACTGGCAGGCAAGGATAAATCTGTGGTTTTGTGGAGCATTCATGATCACATCTCTACTCTGGCCTTGGAGCCGGGTGCCACAATGTCTCCAGGATCTTCTTTAACAAGCACTAAATCTAAGGGTGGTAGGAATAATGATAAATCTGTTGATGGCCCTGTCATTGGACCACGAGGTATCTACAAGGGGCATGATGATACTGTTGAAGATGTACAATTCTGCCCGTCAAGGTGATTGGCTTGATTATTGTGATGGTTTATGTGATTGTTTCTGCGGGGTTTAAATGACAGAGTTGCCGATGCTAGACGTGTCATTGTGTTTAATATTACTTACAGTTTGTTCATGTCACCCATATATCGTTCTTGGGTCCTTTTAACTACAAAAAAGAACAGGGGTGTTCCATATCTGATTTATTTGCATTTTTTGTACCTTGTGTTTAGTTCTCAGGAATTCTGCAGTGTAGGTGATGATTCTTGTCTTATATTATGGGATGCAAGAGCTGGGTCCTCTCCAGCTGTAAAGGTTTGACTTCTTCTAACTATGCCAATATTGGTTTCATATATTTCTCATATAAACCTACATACAATAGTAGTTAAAATGCAGGTATGGTGGAGGAAACAATATATTGAATCACCTACTTGTCTACCCTAGTTATTAGGATGGTAAGGAGCAATAACTCAGAGTTTATCTGCCATTGATGAGAAAACCTATAGTGGATATAAGCGACTTGTGATCTGTTATAGCCTTGATAAACATGTCATTCTTTATCATGCGTAAAAGTTAAATTCCCAGTGGCTATAACTTAAAATACTTTCCTGGACAAAAAGCCTCCTTGAGTGGTATCATGGTATGGACTACTGCTTTATCAAATATATGTTGGTAACATTGAAGGGATGATAATATGTGAAGGCTGCCACAAAGGCCTTGTTAGACATGCATGTGGTAGAAGTTGCATTTTACATGCCTGATAAGGTAGCATTTTGCTGGCTCCCCCCCCCCCCCTCCTAATTGCTATACTATGCTCTTCTCCTGGCATTGACCTCAGTCTTAAAACTGCCATCACAGTTTATAATTTCCTTTTTCTTCCTACCTAATTGTTTATGTTTCTCTTTTGGGCATATGGGCAGGTTGAGAAAGCTCATAATGCTGATATTCATTGTCTTGATTGGAATCCTCATGATGCAAATTTCATTCTGACAGGGTATGTATTTCTGTTAGACATTGGCAATTTGCATATATTCTGTATATTGGGTTGCCATGTGGGATGTTTTGGTGCCTTTTTAACATTTACATCCTGCATCTTTCAGGACTGTTATCTCTAGATATGCTAATTGTCTTTAGTTCAATCTGCGTTTACCAGGTCTGCTGATAACACTGTTCACATGTTTGACCGTCGAAACCTCACTTCTGGTGGAGTTGGATCACCTGTTAATAAATTTGAGGGTCATAGTGCTGCTGTCCTTTGTGTACAGGTTCCCACAAAGCGTTCTAGCATCTCCGATATTTTTGTTATGTACGAGTAAAAGGAAACACTTATAGATGTTCATGTTATTGACAACAGTATTCTTGTCTTTGCAGTGGTCCCCAGACAAGTCATCAGTATTTGGAAGTTCTGCTGAGGATGGGATCTTAAACATCTGGGATTATGAGAAGGTCTGAAGCCATACACTTCTACCTGACAACTGTGCTTAACCTCTCTCTTTTCTTTCTTTTAATAGAAAATAGTACAGTTAGCAATTAGATACTGATAATCAAGAAATTAGTTGGAGAATATGTTAGCTACTACGTGTATGACAAAGTTATTTTCAGATTGGGAAAAAGCAAGATACTGTTGGATACAAGGCAGCAAATGCTCCTCCTGGCTTATTTTTTCGGCATGCTGGGCATAGGTATGGATATCAAAGAATTGATATCTGGTATTCCTGATATTTCTAGTTTATCTATGTTGATTTATGCCAAGAAGGACAATCTTTTAACAGTGAACTTTATATCGACTTTAATTTTTCAAAAGAGCATTTAAACTTTGGGTAATTGAGCTCTATATATGTGTTCAGGGACAAGGTTGTTGACTTTCACTGGAATACATCTGATCCATGGACAATTGCCAGTGTGTCAGATGATTGTGGAAGCACTGGTGGTGGTGGTACTCTACAGGTAATCAAAACTTAAATCGAGTTGACGTTTAAAGTTGCCTTTTGCTAATATATTATTGAGCCTCTAGGTTTGGTCCTCAATCTTTTATTACTTTGTTCATTGTTTAATCTTTCTACTGATACATATGATAAGGTATATTAACATAATATAAAAGCTGGAGCTCAAAAGTAAATTTACAGTTAACATTGATTTTGTGAAAGCTTATGCTGTATGAGTATATTATTATCTCATCAATCATTACCTCTGTTTACCCAACACCACCTACATTATGCTGCATCATAATGGAACAGGTAGGTGTAATGGTGATACTCTCTACCCATATTATGTGCCAATTAGGATTTGACCTTATATCTAAAAAGGTATGAATTAGAGAAAGTCCTAGTCGCAGATAGACTCATGTAGTATTATAGGACCATTATACAGATATGATGCTACCCACCTAAAGAACACGGAAATCTTAGTGCATACAAACTTTGATTGAAAGAAGTGATGTTTCTGGTGCAGATATGGAGGATGATTGATCTGATATATCGTCCCGAAGAGGAGGTCCTAGCTGAGCTGGACAAGTTTAACTCTCACAATATGGCATGTGAAAGAAACTAGTAAAGCTTATATTGTATCCTTTATAGTCCTAAATAAATTGTTAAAACTTAATCTGTTCTTTTGAGAACCATCTTTTCTTATGTAGGGAGAGAACATATGAAGTACGGATGGTGACCCTTAACGTTTAGGTGGTTGATTGATCCTCGGTAGGTCCTCATAAACCTTTGCTTGTCAACCACTTTACGTTCCTTTTGTTTGATATTAATGATAATGATAATGATTTCCGATGGAACTTGTCAACGTCTTTCTTTTGCTTATACTAGTTTTTTATATTCCTGATGTTTCATGTGTTTGAATTCAAGGATTGAACCTTACAAACTGAAAATAAGAGTCCGACACTCTTTCAATAGAAGGGTTACTCGAGGAATTGTTGAACCATGGTTGGCTGGGCTTACCTTCTGCTAAAAAGGAAAATAATGTAAAAATATATACGTGGGCCAGTGTAAGATTCAACTCCTGTTGTCCATTTGGTAGTTCATTGTTGCTGGGTTTTGAAGGAATTTTAAGTGCTCCAAACTCTAGAAATTGATCATTAAAAGCCTTAGAGGCTAAGACCGTGTCCGCTTTTGATTGGTTGTTTACTCATCAATTCCAAATAAAGTAAACCTTATGATGTATTTGGAAACCATTTGCCCACAGCTATTAGAGAAGGTCGGTCAGCCCATGAAGGTAAACTCATGGGACATGGAGGAGGGTTTCCGAACAAATTTACAGCATTCTTGCCAAAGAAAAAAAATCTGAATATATGTTAACGAGTGTTAGCACAAACTTTAAAAAAAAAGAAAAAAGTTTTTATTTAAAATAAAATAAATATGGAAAATTATATTGTTTTCAACTTTGTTTTAATTAATACATTAATTGTATGTGTTTGCAAGGAAATAATTTTTTCGGAAACATTGCAATAAAATATAATTGCATATTAAAGAGTTTGCATATCTCTGTACGATTAAAGCAAAAAATCTTAATCATAGTAATTTTAGTTTGGAAAAATGAAAGGGATGAAAGAAAAGAATTGATCGACTAATTGAAAATTTGTCGTTTCTTTCTTGTGAGGGTTAAAACTCGGAACTCATAGTAAAACTGTAAAAGTGTAAAACTTAAAAAAGAAAAAAAAAGGAAATATAATATAATAATTGGTAGAAAGAAGCTTTCTGTAGTTTTAGCAAGTAGAATACTGTCCTTGCTTGCCATACCATTTCCCGAAGGCTTATATTATCCATCAACTCTTTCAACCTCTCCCTTTCTCTTTCTGCTGTTGCTGTGACCAAGGAAGAAGAAGAAGAAAGAGAAGAAGAAAGAGAAGAAAAAAGATGGGTACGAAGAGGAAAACTTTCTTCTTCGCTTTTCTGCTGCTGCTATCAACGGCTCAATCCTTCTATCTCCCTGGTGTTGCCCCTCGCGATTTTCAAAGGGTACTCTTTACCTCGCTCTCTCTCTTCTCTCTGGGTTTATGTTTGCTCGTCTTTTCTTTAATTTCTCTGTTGATTTGTGTGTGAGTTTGGGTTTTCTTGATAGAGATAAGAGTTGGATCTAGGGTTTTTAAGGTTTGATCTGAATACTTGGTGCTTCATTTCTATTAGATCTGCAATTCTGTTCTTCCGAGTCTTCGGTTTTGATGTTCCTTGTTCTCTGTGGATTTGATTTTTTGTTCTACTGGCAACTGCCTTGCTTGTTTTGGATATCGATTCTGAAATGGTGTACTATCTATAGTGTAAGCTGTAGAGACCGTATTCAGTTTAGTATGACTGACATTTTCTAAAGAATAAAGTGAAATTGAAGAGAAATTCAATGTATATGTTAACCCAGTTTGCTGTTTGTGAATCTTAATGCTGGGGAATCATGTATTGTTTAACAAATGATGGAGTATTTAAATTACAGGGCAGATTGCCTGCTTATAATGTGTTTTGGCAAGAGATTTAGCTACTGTATCATGTAGTAAACAATGCAAGTGTTGAGAGAAAAGTATAAATGTGAACGAGATCTACTTCCTTCTGTTAAATATGATTTGGAATAAACTTACAATTTACAAATATGGGCCCGATTTTACTTTCCTGCAAGAATTTTCTATTTTAATCATTATGCTAGCCCAGTCTTCATTTTTGACTTGCACAGATTTATGATGCCAGAATAAGCACCATGTCTCACCTGATTGAATAATGTGAATAGCAACAACACATATATGCAGATACTTGAAGTGATCTAGTTTTTGACTCAGAGTAACTCACTCTGGTGCATTGTTTTTTAAGTATGGTCTATACCTTAGCACTTTGATCTTAGGGTTGCATTTGGTGTGAGGTGAGGATAGGAGGTGTAGAGATCCCAGTTACAATTATGATGCTCATTGATCGCCAATATGTAGATATAAAAGCTAATTTCTTCGTTGTCAAGATCTTATTATTTCTATTCTCAATGTCATCTGAAATTAGGATGCACAGACATTAAAAGTGATGTCTTGCTTGGTCTATTTGTTCATACAATTTAAAGTTATAAATCTGTCAATGTTGATTTACATTGCACTAATGGACTTGCATTCTCCTCAAGGTTAATTACTTCGCTTGAAACTCTATTTCCCTTCTCAAGTTTTGGGAGCATGCGGTCTTTAGAGGGATTAATTAGTCCAATTCTGAAATTTTCGTAGATATTATTTTCTTTTTCGGTTCTTATGTCTTTTATTGCTATTTAATTCTCCTTTTTCTGATTCTGAACAGGGTGACCCCCTTTATGTAAAAGTCAACAAATTGTCATCTACGAAAACCCAACTTCCATATGACTATTATTACTTAAACTACTGCAAGCCATCCAAGATTTTGAACAATGCTGAAAATTTGGGGGAGGTTCTACGTGGTGACCGCATAGAGAATTCTGTCTACACTGTGAGTATCTATTATCTTTCTTGGTATTAGCGATTTTCAGTTGGTAATAAGTGGAAAGTGTCATAGGCATCTGCAAATTTTATTTTGTCTTTCATGTTTCTTTCTCCAGTTTGAAATGAGAGAGGATCAACCTTGCAAAGTAGTCTGTCGAAAAAAACTTGATGCTGAGTCTGCAAAGAATTTCAAGGAAAAAATTGATGATGAATATCGAGTTAATATGTAAGTAACAAATATATGTCTATTAATCCCGTTTCCTTTCTCTTTTCTTTACAAAGATGCTTATATGGTTTTACCTTGATTTCCTTTCCTGCCACTCTCCCCTCTCTTCTTTTGCTGCTCATAGAATTTTTGGTACTTATTTATATTGAATCATCTGGAGTTCATGCACAGGATTCTTGACAACCTTCCAGTTGCTGTTCTTAGACAACGGAGAGACGGAAGCCAGTCAACGACATATGAACATGGTTTCCGTGTTGGGTTCAAAGGGAACTATGCTGGGGTATGCTCTGGGAAGCTTGTAAATTTTTGCATTTATATGTTGCTTATCTTACTTAATTATATACATGCCTTTGCAGAGCAAGGAGGAGAAGTATTTTATCAACAACCACTTGAGCTTCAGGGTCATGTTTCACAGGGACACTGAGACTGATGCTGCTCGAATTGTTGGATTTGAGGTTACTCCTAACAGGTTTCCTACCAATTTCCTGACTCTTTTTCCTGTTCGTGTTTTGACATTCAGTTGAAATGTGTTCTGCATTGGATTATGAAGTAGCCATTAAGCACTGTAACCGCAAAGGAAAGAAGGGGGGTTGGGGGTGTTGCATTAGGGCTCACTTCTGTGGCATGTTTAGTACTCAATTTTGCTGCCTGAAATTTTAATCTTAATATATAAAATGGTATATATTTATCAAGGTTTAATAAAAATGCTTGACAGATGCCAAACTAATATGAAATTTATGTTCATTATGCAACATAAATGGTTATAGGAATAGGGTCATTTTCTGTTGGTTATTAAATTATTGGCTTGCTATTGTCACTATTGTTCACATTTGTGGTCTTTTTAAAACAGCATTAATCATGAATACAAGGAATGGGATGAGAAGAATCCTCAGGTAACAACATGCAATAAGGACACCAAAAATCTAATTCAAGGTAGCACTGTTCCTCAAGAAGTTGATGTCGACAAGGAGGTTGTGTTCACATATGATGTGACTTTCAAGGTACTTTGCCTTCTCTTCTCTTTCTTGTTTTTGTACTTTCTACTGTATATCCTAATGCATAGGTTGTGTTTTTTGCAGGAGAGTGATATCAAATGGGCTTCTCGCTGGGATACATACCTTCTCATGAATGATGATCAGATTCACTGGTTTTCTATCATAAACTCACTGATGATTGTTCTCTTCCTATCTGGCATGGTAGCAATGATTATGATGAGAACATTGTACAAAGATATTGCAAACTATAATCAATTGGAAACTCAAGATGAGGCTCAGGAAGAAACAGGATGGAAACTTGTCCATGGGGATGTCTTTAGGGCTCCAATCAATTATGGTTTACTCTGTGTTTATGTTGGTACAGGTGTCCAGATCTTTGCAATGACACTTGTGACAATGATGTTTGCATTGTTGGGCTTCTTATCTCCTTCCAATCGTGGAGGTCTTATGACTGCTATGGTTCTCTTGTGGGTTTTCATGGGACTCTTTGCTGGTTACTCTTCAGCACGTCTATACAAAATGTTCAAGGGCACAGAGTGGAAGAGAAACACTTTAAAAACTGCATTTATGTTTCCGGGTATCCTCTTCGCTGTCTTCTTTGTGCTGAATGCACTAATTTGGGGAGAGCAATCTTCTGGTGCAGTACCGTTTGGGACAATGTTCGCACTCGTTTGCTTATGGTTTGGTATATCAGTTCCCTTGGTTTTTGTTGGCAGTTACTTGGGATTCAAAAAGCCAGCCATTGAAGACCCCGTTAAGACCAACAAAATTCCCCGGCAGATACCAGAGCAGGCATGGTATATGAAGCCAGTCTTCTCTATACTCATTGGAGGCATTCTTCCATTTGGGGCTGTTTTTATTGAGCTGTTCTTCATCTTGACATCAATATGGCTGAACCAGTTCTATTACATCTTCGGCTTCCTTTTCATAGTGTTCGTTATTCTGATAATCACTTGCGCTGAGATAACAATTGTCCTGTGCTACTTCCAGTTGTGCAGTGAAGACTATCACTGGTGGTGGAGATCTTACTTGACTGCTGGGTCCTCTGCTCTTTACCTCTTCCTGTACTCAGTTTTCTACTTCTTTACCAAGTTGGAGATCACAAAGCTGGTTTCAGGCATTCTTTACTTTGGGTACATGTGCATTGTTTCGTATGCCTTCTTCGTCCTGACAGGGACAATTGGCTTTTATGCTTGCTTCTGGTTTGTTAGGAAGATCTACTCCTCTGTGAAAATTGACTGAGATGAGAATGTAGAAACAACGGATGCAACTTACAGGCCGGAAGAGGAGAGAATCATGTCATGGGCTTTTTCGCCTCTACTTTTTTGTGGAATGAAGATATGCTATGGAAAATTTTATTCCCTGTTGTCTCTACAATCACTTTCTATTATGCTCATTGTAGGTAGGCTTGGCCTGTTATTTTGTCTTACACTGTTAAAAAAGTTATGTACTGTACTCTTTAAGTAGTTTCTGCAAGCAGTAAAATTTGTGATCTAGTCTTTAGAATATTTTGATACGATATTCACTGTCAACACAACAATGAGTAACTTGTGAATTCTTTAAAAATGCTTCTTTATAATTGGCTTGACCCTTGAGTATACTTCAAATTCTTTATTCTTGTTTGATGATAAGTTGATAACATTGCTCTCACAGCGTTTGAGGATCCAGTAAAGAACTCTGAAAACTGGAAAGTTTTGGCATATGCAGTTCTAAGTTGATAGGTCTTGCAGATCATTTATGCAATTATTCATGATGAATACATATAGTTAGGCTGAGTATGCAATTATTTATGACAATTATTTATGACAAATATATATAGTTAGGCTGAGTCATTTATGCAATTATTTATGACAAATACATATAGTTAGGCTGAGTCTTGAGATTTAGCTTTCAATGCTTCAATAACTGCTGAAGAATCCGCATCACTAAGCCCGTATGACTTTGCAACCTTAAAAAGCTCATTTGCTGCAGCTGCAACTGGAGTGGACTGCGAAACTGATTCTGCTAATGCCAAAGCAAGTCTAATGTCCTGTGTTACCATTACCTTCTATTAGTATATGATGATGGATAGACAAAAGGCATATGTGCTTACGAGATTTTGTTTTCTGACTAATTTACAAACCTTTTGTTGATGCTTTAAGGGAGCTTCTGTGGGATAGAGGGATTTAACCATTAATGGGCCTTTGTGTGAGTACATCGGTGCACTAATGGCACTCTGAGAAAGCACCTGCAATACCAAAAAAAATATGAAAAATAAAAAGATAAACATTGAATTATCAATCAATTCCATGCATTTGGAGTTTTTAATTACCTCGATTAGCCCATTCGGGTCAAGTCCTACTTTCTTGCTAAGGAGTATTCCTTCAGAAAATGATGCCATCATACTACAAAGTTGATATACATGTCATCATATTGGTTGTTGCGTTCTCCAAAAGAATGGAGTTTAAGGTAAAAGAAGTAAACAGAACCTTCCCCTGATCATGTTAACAATAAGTTTCATAGCGGCTCCATTTCCAACCTCCCCAAAGTAAAATCTTGACTGGGGAAGGAACACAAATATTACAAGTTACTTGCAATGGTTAATTTAATTGGATTAAAAGTTAGAGAGATTTTGTATGTTTGTGGGACAGAGAAGAGAAAAACCTTCCCCATGATGTCCA
The DNA here is from genome assembly GCA_001974825.2 of Corchorus olitorius. Lineage (NCBI taxonomy): Eukaryota > Viridiplantae > Streptophyta > Magnoliopsida > Malvales > Malvaceae > Corchorus > Corchorus olitorius. Next base: position 9,257 of record AWUE01020767.1, on the reverse strand, counting down.
AGAGTGGAGCAACTGAATCATATAAAGATTTCTCACCTGAAAGATAAAGCTATTGCCTCAGTTTTTTAGTGACTAAAGTCCCTTTTTGCCTACTAAAATTGTCTAAAATTAACCTTTTGCTCCTTAAACTATAATTTGAGACTTTTTGCCTCTTAAACTTGCAATATGAGGACATTTTAGTCACTCTCAGATAGTATTGCTGACGTGGCATTGCCACGTCAGACCAAAAATGCCACGCACATCAGACCAAGATGTTGACATGGCAATGCCACGTCAGCAATATTGTTTGAGAGGGACCAACATGTCCTCATATTGCAAGTTTAGGGGGCAAAAAGTCCCAAATTAAAGTTTAGGGAACAAAAGATCAATTTTAGACAAGTTTAGTGTGCAAAAAGGGAATTTAATCGTTTTTTAGTCCCCACATCACTATGTAAAGCAAAACAGATATCAAATGATTTTGAAAAGCTATTAATCGGAAGAATGGATGAATTACTAACATTCATTACCTGCAGTGAGAAATATCAATTGTGCATCTTCTGCCGGCTTCTTGGAGCCTGAAACTGGAGCCTGTACAAATGAAACTTAACAGAATCCCAAAATGATCACATTGTTAAAGCAAACTCAAATTGGTAACCTATTTGTATTTGGCATGAGTTAAAATGATTTTAGAAATATTGAAGCCTGATTTGTAACTTCACCTCCAGAAATAATGCACCAGTTGCTTTGATATGTTCATTGATCAATTTAGAAGTTGCACCATCAACTGTTGAAATGTCGACATAGCTGTCAATACCACTTTATCAGTTCAAGTGATTAAGGAAAAAAAGACCGCAATGCTATATTTACTAAATAACCTTTTACTATTTAGTATTTTATATACTTGGACAAAATTGTTGTGCAAGTTGATCCTTCAAATTTGTCACAGTAACTACAAATAGAAAAAACTTTTCAATTTAGACTATGCGAGAAATTTTACCCTTTTCCTGGACTCATTCCACTTGCAACTCCATTCTTTCCACATGCAACATCAATCTGGTACAAAGCAACCAGCGTGACAGATCTTAATAATAGACCATACGTAACAAAATTAACAATCAAAATTATAAAAGAAATGGCTTAATAGACATTTTGCCTCGTGAACTTGTCTAAAGGGACAAATTAACCCTTGAACTATCATATTTACGAATTGCACCCTGAATTTGTAAAAAATGGACAAATTAACCATTTTTGGATGGAAATTGGGTATGGCTTCATTAACAATTGAATAAAATTTAAAGAAGCCGTACCAGTTTCTATCAAAAAATGGCTAATTTGTCCATCTTTCTTTTCAAATTTTGGCGTGTAATTGGCAAATTTGGAAATTTAAGGACTAATTTGTCCCTTTTTTAACAAGTTCAAGGACTAGAATACCTACTAAGCCTAAAAGGAACATACGCACCGCACTTTCAGGGTCGGCAACCATGGCAAACGTGACATCACAGTTTGCAGCAACTTCCTTGGGGGAAGATTGATACCTTCACAAACAAAATACAATAATATATAACAACAAACCTCTTACTAATGATTTTGGGGATAAAGCAGGATTCTTGAAGAGCTCTAGACGAAAACACTAATAATGCTAGCTTCGCAAATGAAGTTCAAAGGTTGCAAGATTCAAAACTTAAAGAAGAATTCAATAACAACAAGGCTTGTTAGTCATTTTGCCTCCTGAACACTAATTCAAGATAAAGTACCTCTGAGTAGATTTTGTAACACATCATCCACCCTTCGACATGGTAAGTCACATATATAATAGGTCTGTCAGCCATGCAAAAAGAAGTTAACAGGCGTTAGTCACGTGCGATCATATGGCATGTCTTTTAACCACGCAAACTGAAGTTAAAAGATGTTAGTCACGTGACTTACTTTTGACTTTTGGAAGGGGTGATGTGTCACAAATCCTATGAGTTCATGGGTACTTTGTCCTAAATTATAATTTAGGGGGCAAAATGTCCACATTTAAAGAGTTTAAGGGGCAAAAGGCTATTAAGCCATAACAACAAGATAGTGCCATGGGAACTAATAGGGATATTGAGATCTCACTTTGCACCAAGGTTTAAAAGAGGATCACATTTGCTCTTTGTCCTGTTCCATACTGTCACATCACATCTGCACCATACATGTTAGAGGATTAAGCTCTAAATACATCACTCTTACAGTTGAACTTAAGTTATTGAAATTATAAAGAAATATGTTTTACTAAAATTCATGCTTGATGTCAAGAAAGTGGGAGAATGTAATCAAAAGGAAACAATCCATAGTCAGCTGTTGCTATCTATACTGATTAGGAATAGAAACCAAGTCATACCCAGCTTTTATGAGATTCTGTGCCATTGGTGTACCCATAATTCCAAGACCCAGAAAACCAACTCGGCCTGAAAATTTATCTGTTGCATATTTAGCATAATTCTTGACTGATCAGTTAGATAACATAGTGGCATCATATATCTTATACAAAATTGAAATGGTTCACAAGTTAAAAAAATAATGTTCCTCCGAATTTTGCATCAAGGATCTATATATACAATTTATCCATGAATTCCAAATTTTTAATAATTCCTCACACTTTTGTCTGGTTGCAAAGACACCCAACCAACCAATTTTTAAATCATTTTTAATACTAAGTCAAAGTACTTCTGAACCAAATGGAAAGAAAGGAAGGAGAACCAACCTAAAAGATTATGAATAGTATAACAAAACAAGACAAAAACATAAACGAAGAAATGTTCATAAAAGAAATCACCTTCGGCCAAAGAGGCATCAGAAGCCAGAAAAGAGAAAGTCTTAAAAGGAAGAGAAAGCAGGGGTTTAGAAATATTAGAAGAAATGGGTGTAAACTTAAACTTGTTGAGGATCCGAGGGAAGGTAGAGAAGAATGCCATTGCCATGGCTGTTGAAGATAAGAAGTTGTATGTAAGAACAGTTGATTTGTAATTTGTTGGTTGCGTAACTACGCCTAAGTCAAACTCATAAGCTGTCCTTTATAACACCTATATAGATTGTGTCATGTAAGAAGAAGAAGACATTCCCTGTACTTTAGAACTGTACTTATATATTAAAATAAAATTGGGTTTTTGATTTTCTTCTCTTCTACTGTACATTCTTCGTACATAAAATGACCCGTTTTATAATTTCTTAACTAAATTGTGGTGAAAATAGATCCTCCTATGGCTGAAAAACGAAAAAAGTGATTGAGCCTTGATGATTGGCTCCTACTTTCCTTGCGCAGAATCTGGGCTTAAAACTTTTCTTCCTTCCTCAGCCCATTTCTCTCCTCGTCTTGGTCTTGGACAGAGTTGATGGGAAATTGGGTCGTTGAGTCTGTTGTGACATGATAAAAAGCATTTCACTATTACTATTCTATACGCATTTCATTATCATTTATTAAGGCATCAACCTTCGTACTAGAGCAACTAATTCCTCTGAATATATGCATCCAAGAAAGCATGGCATGAAAAAGAACAAGTTTTCAACATAAAGGCACTCATCTTTCCTTGGATATGTGAAAAAAATGGTTCCAATATTTGAGTTTATATATATATAATATACTTGCAAACACTCAAAAATAGTTGGTACAGTACATGAAAAAAAACTAATACAAGATCTTGTTATGTATAACAAATGCCTCCTGTGTATTCATATACTAATACAGGTAGTGGTGACAGTTTGTTTAAATAATTAAATCTACCAATCACACCAAAAGTTTGAGCCACCAATAAATAAGCTAACTTCAACAAGATCATGTAATATCAAACCTAAAACCAATAACACCAAAAGTCTGTGGAAAGTACTGGCATATGCAGTTTTAAATTGATAGGTCTTACAAATCATTTATGCGTTTACAAGCATGAAATCTAAATATGCGAGGACCTTTTCACTCTTTGAAAAATCATTTTCAATTTCCAATACTATTTGGCCAATGATCTGTTACGGCCTTGTAATGTAATGGTTTTGCTAGTGAAACAAATACATGTCTAAAATATCAATATGAAGGAACCGTTTTTACATGAGCTCTGGATCCCATGAATGATGACAAATATATATAGTTAGTCTCAGTCTTGAGATTTAGCTTTTAATGCTTCAATAACTGCTGAAAAATCCTCGTCGCTGAGCCCGTATGACTTTGCAACCTTATAAAGTTCATTTGCTGCAGCTGCAATTGGAGTGGACTGCGAAACTGATTCTGCTAATCCCAAAGCAAGTCTAAGGTCCTGTGTTGTTACCAATACCTTCTATTAGTATATGAAATGAATAGACAAAAGGCATATGCCTATGAGACATTGATTTTCTGGTTAGCTTACAAACCTTTTGTTGATGCTTTAAGGGAAATGCTGTGGGATAGAGGGATTTAACCATTGATGGGCCTTTAAGTGAGTACATTGGTGCACTAATAGCGCCCTGGGAAACCACCTGCGATAATAAACATAATGAGGAGCAAGGGAAAGACAAAGATAACATTCAATCATCCAATCAATTTCATGCATGTGGAGTTTAATTTAGTTAGTGAATACCTCGACTAGCACATTCGGGTCAAGTCCTACTTTCTTGCTGAGGAGTATTCCTTCAGAAAATGATGCCATCATACTACAAGTTGCAAAGAGAGAAATACATGTCATCATACTGGCTGTTACGTTCACCAAAAAAATGGATTTAAGGTAAAAGAACTATACAGAACCTTCCCATAATCATGTTAACAACAAGTTTCATAGCAGCTCCGTTTCCAACCTCCCCGAGGTAAAATCTTGACTGGGGAAGGAACACAAAAATTACAAGTTACTTGCACCGGTTATTTGGATTAAGAGTAAAGAGATTTTGTGTATTTGAAGGGGAGAGAAGAGAAAAACCTTCCCCATGATGTCCAAGAGTGCAGCAACTGAATCATATAGAGATTTGTCACCTGAAAGATAAAGCTATTGCCTCAGTATTTTATCCCCGCATCACTATGTGATGTGACACAGATATCAATGATAAAAGCTTATATTTGGAAGAATGGATGAACTTTAGATAGTAATATTTTGAAACTAATGAGGATATAATACTTGAATGTCAACTCTTGCAAATTGTTTAGATTGTGCAGAACGTCTATTACCTGCGGTAAGAAATATTAGTTGTCCATCTTCTGCTGGCTTCTTGGAGCCTGAAACTGGAGCCTGTACAAGGAGAAAGGAAAGTTACTTAAGCATAATTCTAACATTATCACATGGTTTAAGCGCACAAAATGGTAATATATTTTTATAACTTCACCTCTAGAAATAATGCGCCAGTTGCTTTGATATGTTCATTGATCAGTTTAGAAGTTGAAACATCAACTGTTGATACATCTACGTAGCTGTCAATGCCAATTGAACTTGATCAATTGAAGGATGCTTCGTGCGTTAAGGAAGCAGACTTTGACACTATATTTCCCGAATCGCCTTTTACCAGCTAAACATGGACGAAATTGTTCTACTAGTTGAACCTTAAAATTGTCACGCTAAAAGCTTCTAGTATGGTGCTCACTACAAATAGAAAAAACTTTCAAATTAGAACATGGGAGAGAAATTTTACCCTTTTCCCGGACCCATTCCACTCGCAGCTCCATTCTTTCCACAGGCAACATCAATCTGGGTACATACAAGCAACAATGAGTTGACATATCTTAATAATAGTCCACGCATAAGAAAGATAACAATCAAAATAAAGAAACATACGCACTGCACTTTCAGGGTCGGCAAGCATGGCAAATGTGACATCACAGTTTGCAGCGACTTCCTCAGGAGAAGATTGATACCTGCACAAATAAATTACAATAACAAACAAACCTCTTAGTAATGATTTTTGGGTTAAATTGTTTCGTAAAGAGCTCTAGACATAACACCAATAACAACATAATGCTAGCTTGGCAAATGAAGTTCAAAGGCTGCAAGATTCAAATAGAACTATAAAAAAGGATACCTAATTTCCCTAGATTAAGTTTACCACTTTGTTTTGTAGAAATATAGAGATCATAGGCATCCTGTTCACCCTCTTTTTCATTAAGCATGTAATTGCTTTGAAAAAGAGACAGCGCCATATCAGCAAGACTAAAACTATGATAACATATATACACCAATATGCTTAATTATTATCCTCAGAAAAAATTAAAGTAAATGCCAATGTCATGAAGGAAAGGTGATACTCTAAGGATCCAATCTTAAAGGAATTCAATAACAAGAACGTAGTGCTTCAGGAACGAATTTCACAGCAGGGAAGTCGAGATCTCACTTTGCACCGAGGTTTATAAGAGGATCGCATTTGCTCTTTGTCCTGTTCCACACTGTCACATCACATCTGCACCATACATGTTAGAGGATTAAGCTAGAGTTGAATCATCTTTGATGCTTAAGTTGTTGATATTATTAAAAAAAAGTATTTTACTCAAAGTCACGCTTGATGCCAAGAATGTGGGAGAATGTGATCATAAGGAAACAAAACATAGGATACAAAAATTGCATAGTAAGCTCTTGTGAATGGATTATGCAACAATTCATTTCAGTTTTATTGACTATACAGATTAGGAAGAGAAACCAAGTCATACCCAGCTTTCATGAGATTCTGTGCCATTGGTGCACCCATAATTCCAAGACCCAGAAAACCAACTCGGCCTGAAAATTTATCGGCTGCATTCGGCAAACTCCTTGAATGAGTTAGATTGAACATAAGTGGCATCATACAGAATTGAAAATGGTTTACAAATTAAATTTATCTATTCCTCTAAATTTTGCATCAATATCAAATTCAGCATTGTTGAGAAAAGAAAGCACCATATATACAATTTAACTCATAAATTCAATTTCTAAATAGTTCCAAAAGATTTTTAAAGCATTTTGGAAGAAGTCAACTTTCTGAACCACTGGAGAAACCCAATTATGCTGACTCTTAAAGAAAGGAAAGATAATTACCCATCCATTAAAGAAGAACCGAAAGGACTATAAAATTACATAACAAAACAAGACGGAACGTAAAAAGAAAATACCTTGGGAAGAGGCATCAGAGGCCAGAGAAGCAAAAGTCCTGAAAGAAAGAGAAAGCAGGGGTTTCGAATGAAAAGAAGACATGGGTGTATATCTAAACTTGTTGGGAATTCGAGGGCAGAAAGTAGAGCACATTGCCATGGCTGTTGTTGAAGATAAGCAGTTGATGTTGTTGGGCTTAACTATCAAAGTGAAAGTCATTAGCTGTTTTTTTTAAAACCGATAGATTATGTCAGAAGAAGCTCGCAGTTCCATGCAATGCTTTTTGTAAGTGATCGGAATGGATAAACCGATAAAGAAACTAGAGAACTCAGCTTCACCCTCTACCCGGTAAAATTGGGCTTCTTTTTTTTTTTTCTTATAAGGGTTCTTGCAATAGCCAATGGGTATAAAAATTACTCATTTTATAATTTCTTGACTAAATTAAATTGTAATGAAAATATATACATTGCCCAAAGTTTTGTTGTTGGGTTGGCCCAGAAAAGAGTTTAAGCCTTGAGAAGTGATCCAGATTTCCAATGCCCAGAATCTGAGCTTAAAACTTTATTCATTCCTCAGCCCATTTCTCTTCACATTTTGGACAGAGTTGATAGGAAATTGGGTTATTGTCATTATGATAAAAGGCATTTCACTTTATATGCATTTATTGAGTAATTCTTTGTAAATTAAACAGTTATACTTTCAAGTTTGGTTAAATCTACAATAACACCACCCCATCTATTCACAGGCTTCACAGGAAGGAAGTAGATGTTTGAGCCAATAAATAAGCTTAACTCAAACTTCAACTCTCCATAACAAGATCATGAAAATTAATATCAGGAGAAATATAAAGATCTGTAGCACATCGCCTGGTTGATTTTTGGACGGTGGTGTTCACTGCTAACAGCGGGGGCTGAACATGGGTGCGATATCAGAGCTTTGTCACTTTACGGATTGAATAGCTTCCATTGGAGAACCTATGGAGTAATAAACTAGGTTATATCAATGATTTAGCTACAAGACTTTAAAAAGTATGATAAAAAATAGGTAGTGAAGAAGATGCATACTACAAAAAGCGGTGAGGTTTTGGAGTGCAGTTAGCTAAACAACTATTGTCATTAGTTTGAGCTTAGTCTTGATTTCCCATTTTTCTGCCTGCAAAGAGTATAAAAACAGGTGAATAATTGGTGTTGCCAACCAATGTAGAAACCAGGAGTTAAGAGATAAGAAACCAACCAAAATGAATCCTTCTTTTCCTGAGCTAACAACTCTTCAAATGAAATGTCAGCGAATTCAGTATCTTTGTCGTCCATCAGCTCACCAGACTTGGCCTTCAACTCCATGCAAGCACCGATTTCAAGCATCTGAGAGAGAGAGAGCAAGAGAAATGGGCTTTTGTTAACAAAACCTACAATAAACAAACTATGAGAATGTTTGAAATGTACCTTCTTATATGCCGGTGATAGTTTAAGTTGCTGTTGGAGCCAATTGTAGACAAAAGCATCCTCTTCCAATCTCTTCTGTTCCATTTCTAGCTTGTATATCTAAACAGCAAAACTATCCACTTTTAGAGGAAAGCAAGATGAATGATGACAGCCAGTCCATGCTAGAAGGTTATCTTATATGATTGCTCACCTGCTGTCTCAAGCGATCAAATGTAGATCGATCTGCTTTGAATAGTAGAGCCTTTGTTATTGTAAACTTACGTTTAATGACCTCAGACCTGCAGGAGAATCATACCAAGAAAATTAGATGAGAAAATCAATCTTGCCAAAATTCGAAGGGCAGATTATTGGTGAAAATATGATAAAGGAAAATAGGATCTGCTGATGCCAAAATTCAAAATATGGGGAAAACAATATCATAGTATGTTTTAAAAAGAGGAGAAAAAATGAACAATATTTCTAAATCTTGATTTTGCATTCTAAAAATTCTCGTGGATGGTACCATTATAATTGCTTTATAATCTTTATACCAGACAGAATAGAAGTACTTAAGCATTTAGAAGGGAGAAACGGATTGAGCAAACTCATGAAACACAAAACTAAGAAGCATATTTCTACAAGCAATAACAACAAAGCTAAAGGATATAATGGGAAAAGTGAGCTAAAGATCTAGACTCCTAAAAAATGAAAAAGAAATTACTATGACATTACTTCTGCTGCAGCTCATTTTCTGACCTCAATCAGCAATTAGCAAACTCTCCAACCTATGCACATAAGAATAGCATGTTACATCTCTTGCAAC